>JAQGAU010001642.1:0-18273 GCA_034698045.1 Paramacrobiotus richtersi | reverse complement strand
GCTACATATTTGCGATTTCATGCTAAAAAATATGTGGGCAACCCATACAAAACAGTACCCATTGGGTATTTTTTCACCTTCAGTCTCTTAATGAATGTCGCTTCGCTTTAAGAAATACTGAACCGGCAAAGAACATCTTTAAAGACTGGCACCAATCTCTGAAGAGCCGTGAAGGAAGAGTGATACTAATCTTTAACGACCTTTTAAAGATTGGTGTCAGTCGTTAAAGACGTTTTTTAACGTGAAGAGAAAGATCTTTCTGTAAAATCTGGATTGTTTAAAGATAGTTTGGCGTCTTTAAAGAATCATAGAAAATCTTCAAACACTTTACCCAGACCTTTAGCGAAACTGCAGTCTTTAAACAGTTGTACCATTTCGACGGGCCTCGCGCTCCATATAGAAACATGAAGAGTCGAGTACAAACTCAAACTATGGCATTAATACAATTTATTACCGTTTCCATATACGTTAACACACCAGCTATTCAGCCAAAAAGAACACTGGACTATAATTATCTGTATGGTACATGAACTTAAGAACAAATAAGTTTTGGAAACATTTGTGCGAGCTTGCAGTTTTATGTATCTATTCTATAAAGACCAGATCATCACCAGGGAACTTATTGGCTGTGACGAAATCCATCTGCTTCGCCACGTCCGTATACGCAGTGCCGAAACCAACCGCGCACCCTGGCGCACTCGACACCACTCCCGCCAAGTACTGATGACTGGACTGTGTGTTAGGGCAGAAGAGGGGTCCACCGCTATCTCCCTGGCAGGAGCTTTCTCCGATTTTTCCCCCAGCACAGACCATGGTGGAATATACATAAGGCTTGTCGGATCGAGAAACGATACACTTGGGATCGTCCGATGCGACGGTGGTCTGCGGCACATACTGGAGCGGGTAAATCGTCTGACTGGTTGCTGGGGGTTTCGCTAAAAGGAATGCAAACAAATAACCATGAATCCATAATTATAAAAATATCATATAAAATATTATTATTGTAAATATAAAATCATATAATAATCATAAAAAAGCCTATAAAAATATTACATAAATATTGTATGAAATATTATTACTGTCATAAATAAAATATTGTGTAAAATATTATACAAAATTATAAATATTGCATTGTATTTGTGCATATTTTCTCTCAGTTGCACTATCCGATATTGGAATACGTAGGTATCATAATCACGCGTACATTCCGGTTGGTAAGCCAATGTCCCACCAAATCCGGAGGTCATACATTTCGTTCCTGTCGCTGGTGCTTGCCGTTTCAGACAGATTTTACATGCGCACGCTGCCTGCGCATTGAAATCTATCGGCTCCGCTAGCTGCAGTACCGCTATATCGAATTCAAAGCCATCGTAACTGGGATGACTGATAAACTGCGTAACAGCGTATTGGCGCATGCAATTCGGCACTACTTCAGAGAAAATCGGAGGAACTACCGGAGTGGTTCCGACTTCAACACGGCTGACTGCACCGATATAAACAGAGTATTTCAGGCCATCGAGTGTTGTCCCAAAGTCGAGATTGGCTTCAGTTTCATTAGTCATCTTACAGTGGGCAGCTGTTACGACCGTTCGACTACCGACAATTGATCCACCGCAATTAAATCTCGTTACAGGTTGATCTCCGCCTTCAATAACCAACGCTACCTAAAAAATCATCGGATGGTTAGACTAAGGGGTGTTACATTCCTGTATTACATACATATATTTCACTAATACCTGCCAGCACTCTGTGCCGCTGCCGTTGGGCACTTCTTTTCCACCAACAATCTTCGGCACACTCTGTAGCCTGGAACGACCGTGGGCAAAGAACACTTCGCGAATCTCCGTCTCCAGCTTGTTAGGGCTTCTTTGCTCGTCGGTGAAGAAGTTAGGATTTCCGTTGGGTACACCGCACTGCTGTCCTACCGGGACAACCGGCGGAGTGCTGGGCACTGTCGGATATGGCGTTATCGTTTGCGCGGTATATGTATCGACTGGATAAGACGCATATGGGGATTGAGTGTAAGCGACATTTGAGTCTGGATATTCTGGATATCGATCTATCAACCGACAAGCAGTGATTATTCAGAGAATCAGAACCACTGTGGTATAATCAGGGATGTACTATGTAGTGATACAATTAAAAAAATCGTAAAACACTCCTTTAGTTCGAGTAGCACACTTTAGCCACGTACAACCTTGTACCCGGTTAATATCAATTATAAAGCATTGCGAATCGCAGTATTGTGACTTTGGCTATATTAAACCCGAAAAGATAGGCTGTTCGTCCTTGCCTCGAATTAGTATTAGGATAGTTGTTAGCTTACCTGGAGCTGGCCTGTTAAAAGCGAATTTCAGCACGGGCATCTCGATATCGAAGCTGTAAAGAATGCACTGGATCAGAAATAATGTCAGACATGATTATTGTACTCGCCATCGTGATACGGTATTTACTATTGAAAGAGTGACTGCTTTTAGTATGTGTTAGTTGATAATAATTATTTAATATATGTCAAAGGACATATACCTCCGGATCCTAGTATAAGCATTGCTATCTGTTCTGATGCATATCAATACGATAGTCTTTAAAAGCTCGACTGGTAATTTTTGTTGGGTTAGTAGTGGTAAACCTACTTGGGAATATCAAGAGCGGGGATTTCCAGTCGGGGTGTGTCAAAAGCTGGCACCTACGAAAGGCCGGTTGGTTATTTACTTACAAATACGAAGGCAACTGGAGCAAGTACTCACTACAAATATTAACCATTAAGAAAATGCATAATTAAGGATACTAATTATTGTAAGCGAACAACAAAGTGATGCGCATAAATTTGTTTGATGTACAATGGTCAGCAGCAGGTGAACAATTTGCAGGATATACATAAGTACTGTATAGTCGGCGAAAACAAGCAGATGTTAAATCATGATGATAACAATTTAATCTTTATGAACATCTCGGATTAGCCGACAGTGAGGCTTCTGTACATTAAAAAGGAGCTGAAGCGTACGAGCGGCGATGACATACGGCTCATACAATTATCGACATAGTAATTTTCATCGTCGACGTCGTTTATACTGTATTACTGTGCACGTTATACTCGTATATTTACTCTGAAATGGGGTATCTTATGGATGATATCTTACTTCGATCGGTACAGGATGTACTCGGACGTTAACTGCACCACCGTAACCGCCGCCACCGCCGTAATTACCACGACCTCCATATGATCCACCCGATTTGCCGTAACTTGCGCTACCACCGGCATAAGGCATGCCATCCGAATAGGAACCCTGACTATATCCAAATCCTAGACTCACGCACAGTAAGGAAAACAGGAAAAAGATTCTGCCGTCCATGGTGGCACTTTAATTAGCTGTGTACACACGACCGTCACAACTCTGATTAGGATCTAGGTTTGACCTTTTCAGAACGGGTATCAGTTATGTAATGCCGGTGTACTAAACGTACTATCGACGAGGATTTTATGTACAGCACTTATCGAAATAACAAGAGTCCACTGGATTTCCGTTCACTTTTTATGGCCGGTGTTGCCGGTAACCCGTTGACCCAAAAAAGGCCATTGTTCTATTGCGATATGTGATTACTAGCGTGTGTTCTCTTGAGTTTTAACCTACAAAATTGGTTGAATCGACCGAAACGAGCAAAACATTGAGTAAGCTTGACTCAAATGTATTTCGTATTGGTTGTAGCTCTCAGTCAGCGGCCACAACACCATTCGGGATAGCATCAAAACTAAGACGGCGTCATCACTCAGATGTAAGAATTACACCAGAATCAGACCGAATGGCATCATTTAGCACAAATAGCACTGGTGCTAGTTCGTATATTTACAACCTCCGCTTCGGATAAATAATTATTCAGTGCCCTCAGTAAGCGCGTTTGCCTAGTTTACCGGACTGGATATGGAGAGTTTCGTGCCTACACCTTTAGTTTTTAGACACGCATTGTTGCCATGTAACCGATGTACATATATGCACGCCTGTCCCTCAGTCAGCGATCACAGCACCATTCTTCATAGCGTCATAATTAGGACGGCGTTCATCATTCAGATCTAAGAATTACGTCAGAATCAGGTCGAATGACACCATTTCTTATAAGCAGAACGTGTTTTAGTCCGTATGCTTACATCCTCCGCTTCGGTTGTTCAGTGCCCTCACAGTCGGTGAGTGCGTTTACCTAGTTTACCGGATTAGATACGGATTCATTCGTACACCGGTTTCGGACACCGGAGAGAGTTTCGTACACCGGTTGTTTTTAGGCACGCCTTTTTGCTGTGTACTAGTAACCCGTGCATTCTCCTGTATTCTGTTTATATTCCTTGGTTTTAATTCTTTGCGTATTCTGTTTGTATTCCTTGGTTTTAATTCTTTGCGTATTCCGCTTGAATCCTACTTTTCATATTATATCTGGTCTCCTAAGTTACCTCGTATTCCGCTGGTACTCGTATAAGTCTGTTGTTTCTTGCGGGATCTGATATACCGCTGAATCCAAGATTTGTTAGTTTTCGTACACCATAATATACCGTTTAGGAAAAAAACTGGACTATAGTATACAAAAACGTGATTGCTTGAACATTCTTGTTTACGGCAGTTGTATTATATGAACACAAGGTCATCCCCAGGAAACTGGCTATGACAAAATGGCTGTAAGAGAAATCCAGCAGCTTCGCCACGATGATGTGTAAAATCATTTACTTACGTTAATACTACCCTACATTAGCAGCGTATTCATGAATAGAGCACTTCCGGTAGGATAATAAACCATTCATGTGCGTGGCAAATTTCAAAATGTTGTACCGATTTATAAATCACGAGTTGTACAGACATTTAGGAGAATGCAAAGTGCCGCGCTGCGCTGCTACATGTAGGTGCAGAGGCGGGACTTGTGCCTCGAACACCTAAGGACCTTAGGTGCTGTGCTGCAATCATCAGAATTCATGTCATCTTTCCTTTATACTAACTTCCGATTGCCGTTCCCAACCTAGTAATATTTCTCTTATGGTACGCGAAATAAGAAACGACCATGTGGCCCCCCTTTATAGGAATCACGGTCCATAATCACCGCCTGCATATTGTGTGGAAAGTGGGCGAAGAACACTTCGTGACGTCGTTCTGCTCAATGATGTGCTCCTGGGTGACGAAACGGTCAAACTGCATCTCATCATCACCATTATTGTTTCGATACTTTTAAGCTTCTTCTTCCAAGTATTCTTACGTCTCACATACAGTACAGTTTCCTGCTCATGCATTTGAAACATTAAGTAATGAATACAGGGATTGCGCTACGCATGTCACACACTGACTTTTCATTGCTAGTTACTGCATTCAGCAAAACAGCTGCACTACAACAGCAACAACAACAACTTTATTCCTCTGGCCAATTCAGTCCAGCAGGTGCCATGCATCTACATGGCATTAGTGTTCGGGCACAAACCAAAACATCCCAAAATTAAAGAAACAATATTAAAGACATAAGTACCCAACAACGAAATAGCCCAGAAGAAAACTTTCGTCCAGTATCAGTACACTGCATCAAATGAAAATGCAAAAAGACAGTAGTATGCTAGCACAGCAACACGAAATATTCATCCTTAAGTATGAAATAACTTTGTTTGGAAAACCCATAACTGCGAGTCTCGACCTATTGGTAGTATTGCTACTGGTTGGAAACCGTTTGCAGCACGGGAAAACATGAACGTGGACACGGTAACTTCAAGCCATGAAAATAACAGTAATACTTATACGACGAACAAAACTAATCAGCCAGCTGATTTTAACAATGTTCGTATCGAAGGGAAAGCCTGTCCTCAATTCGGGAAAACCATAGTCCTTATATTTTATCCTCTTCGGAACACCATGGCGGAACTGTTCATACAGCGGTTACGGTCATCTTGCACGTAAACTCCCCTGCCCCAGGGTTCTCCTCGAAGTACAACTGGGTCATAATCGTCTGAAAGATGAACGTTATAATTATGAGCTCGTAAGCTAACAATCTGAATCATCCACAATCTAAGAATCACGATCGACTTCAGTTGTCACTCGTAAGTAAAGATACAATAAATCTTTATGTGTGTGACTTCTCCATATGGCTTCTAGCTGTAGATATCCTTGCTTTATAATACACATAACAGTACTGCATGTTTGCTGCTGCTGGCACTTAACGCATCAAAGTGACGTAATTCGCGAACAAATTTGAAAGGATACGAAGACGCCACGATTGGTAATTGTGCTGACGCATTCACGGTCACCGATGCACGTACCGCTGTATTCTTGCCGATGGTAATGGGGCCCGCTGGCTGGTTAGCATTGCAGTATCCGGGAGCTTTATCGATGATGATGGCGTTTTCGTTGCAGTCATTAAGATCCTGAAAATCAAAACAGCATTTATTTTCTTCATATCTGTGAGAGCGAATTAATATACTTCGACAATATACTAAATCATGTAACAATGTTGTGCATACAGAAACGTTTACTAGCAATTAATTACTATGTACATATTTCCTAGCTAAAGTGTTACAGCTATAACAGGAAAGCAGTGGATTGGCAGTTCTTCTACAACATGTTCGGAGCGCAAGCGAATACCGGTCACATCAGCATTTGCTGTGAAACGTCATTCTCATTTTCCCCGCATTACGATTTACGCTCGCGCATTAACGTGTTCTCATGCACCATACCATCGGTACACTGTTTAATAGCTTACATTCGGCACATTCATTTCATCGATGGTTATCTGCGAAGAAGTAAGCGTGGTATTAAAACTCTCGACACGGGATTACTAATTTCACACCAGCGGAAATCAGGTGTACCTTGAGTGTCTTGCCCACGGGTGCAACGATCGAGATCGGACACACTGTGATTTCTAGAGAAACGTCATAGGTGATGGGGTCGTTTTCGGTGGCGGGACGCTTGAGAAGGTAGGACATATCCGGACAGTCAACGGTTTGGACAGGCGTATCGGTGGTTAGTACCACGCATTTTGAATCGCAGGCTGCAAGACAGACATCGTGTATGTAGCTGATAAAGGTCACGAGGAGGATGTGTACAATAGCTACATGGATCTGGAGATTCTAGACTCATCGAGTAGTTTGCTAAATGACTCAGTAATTCTTTACCATACGGAGAAAAAAGTTTTACATCACGCAAGACGCTGATGCGCAATGAACGGCCCCGGCAAATTTAACAAGAGTAAAAATTAAAGTAAGCCTTTCCTTGTCAGCATTCCACAGGACCGATGCGAGAACAGTTTAAAAACGTTCTGAATTTTTGTGCTGCAAAAGATATCGATGAAAGATTCTCTAAACACGTAGTTGCACGTTTGTCGAAAAACAAAATTATCCATTTTCTATTGGTGGGGCAGTTTTAAGACAAATATGCAGCAACATACGAAATTTTGCTGTTGAATTAAATTTTATAACACCACTTGCAGGCGGAGCTAGACGGTTAATATTTGAAGCTACAAGTGGACACCGCAATGTAGTTAAAGTTTGGGGTTACTTCGGTTCATCGTTTATATAAAACAGCGAAGAGCCAGCCGCAGGTTGGCAGGTCTGCGGGGGTGCGGGGGTGGTCGTGGTCGGTGTGGTAGTGGTGGGGGCGGGGGTCGGGCATGTTGTCACGGGGCAGGGGGGGCAGGCGGTTGTTGTTGGTAGTGCTGAAACATACGAGACGGTAAAGAACCAGGACATAATTACGATCACTGTCCACAGTTAACGTTGTAGTCATGTTATAACATGGTAGCTGGCAGTTACCGTATCGTTCGTTGCAGGAAATGATGGATGTACTCTGTCAGCTGTTTGTACCGTCAGAACGATCAATAATATATGTAATAACTGTGCCGACATTTCCGAAAACAGTATCTACGGAAGCCGAATAAAGCGAAATGCAGTTAAAATCTATTTCCTTATTGACAGATCGATGAAAAACTGAAGGCATGAGGAAAACTAAAATTTCTTAAGATCTGTTGGATTTGACCTTTGACGTACTTTCACTGGCTACGGTAATTAACGTGACCAAGGTACCTATCATTATACGTATGCTACTTTACGGGGCTGTCGTGCTCCAGACTGCAGTTTCGCGTCTTCTTGACTGTCGGCAGAAAACGCCTTTTCCTATGATCAAGCGCATATTATTTACCATTAAAATAATACGAATATAAATAATATAATATAAAAATAAAAAAGAAATTTAATAATATAATATGAATATTTAAATTAGATATTTTTAGTTATATTGATCACCATACGAGCAGCACGCGATGCAAGTAAAGAAAAACAAAACCGTTGCGTCCAAAGAGCTCTTACTCGAAAATGTGTATACTCGTATCGCATAAGAGAGAATTCCAGGCTGTAAAGAATTCTCCAGACAACTTAGCTTACTGGTCGTGGGCGTAGTGGGATATGGCAAGCAAACGACCCCGGAAGCGGCCAAATATCCCTTTGACCCGTCGCATTTGCAATGATGAGTGTCATCACAGATAGACAAAGGATCCTTGCATGGGCCTCCAATCCGCGCACAAGGACAGCCAATCGCTGCATCGCTCATAGCGCCCATACAAGAGCTAACGAATGCCTCAACATCCGCGTCGGTCTGCCCGGCCGAACCCGGAGAAAAGGCGCGCTGACCCATTCCATGGACGCCGGCAACCGCCATCAGTAATCCGCACACCATAAACATTTTTAGAACAAGTTTCGTATTTCGCAAAAGTAGAAAACAAAACTAACAGCGGTACGGGTGCAAAAAACTGTCAGCTAAGTAGAGCGTGCGTGCGAAACAATGCCGGGAAATCCAGTGAAAGTTGCTAGCAATGTGATTACATTGAAAAAGCGACAGTTGAAGACTGCTGATGGTATTATGGTCAATAATAATCTTCATGTTCAACTAGCCTACTTATTGGTGCCGTTAATGTGAAACAACTGCCACACTTTAATTGGTTTAATGCGAGTAATATCATTGATCGCAATTTGATAATCGAGAAGAGACGATCTTTCGTTGCGCGCTTTCCCAAATCACTTCGTGTTGATCAGGTAAGTGAGAATAATGTCTCGGTGTCGTTGGAATACAAGAATGTTTCATTGTACGGCACGTATACATTACTATATAAAGACATACTACAATAATGTAGATGGATGATGTTGTGTGCTGCTGTTCACGCAGCCTTATGAGACCCATACGTCTGAGCGTCGTGATTCGCTTGGGGTGGAATAATGCAGGTGGCCAGTTGCGTCTCATCTACGAGCATGTTTATTGTTTCAGGAAATTGGCTTATCGCCGCTTTAATATGTAACTAATTGCGCTTGTGATGGAATTATTTACAGCAAAAGCTGTGTTTTTATTGTTACAGTAACCCATAAAACTCAATGTCTGAACGTTACACTTACAATGTCAAGTCGATGCGCAACAATGACATTGATAATGATTCTGAATTTGATGCGCGGCGCCCAATATTAATATAACAACTAATGTCTTCCGATACTGTTATGTATGTGATATTTTGATCAAAAACGAAGCATTACTATCCGTTATTACACTAACATCGAATAGCAACCCACAACATGGAAAGTGGGCATTCTGCAGTTTCCTAATTATGGAATAGGTTTTATTTATACCATTGTTTTATTCCGATATCTGCTTTTAATAAATTTAGAGCGAGCTTTTGTTATGGTACATTGTTAGAGTCAGGTTTCGACATAAAATTATCACAATACCGTTTTGTCGTAACATACCGCAGCAAAAATTTTCCGCTTGTAAACGCGAGTTGCTGTCGGCGAAACCACAGCTGTTGCAACCGTGACAGCAATCAGCTATGTTATTTCTAAATAGCTACAGTACATCAACATGTAGCGCCCAGAATCCGATTTGTGCGCCCAGCGTCAAAGTGGGACGCAGCAGCGACAGTCCAGCGAAAGCGTATATCTAAATGCTCAAGCTTTCGATCCAAACTTCTTGAAGTTTTTTTTCTTCAAGAATTTCTTAAGAAATGCACTTATACTCGTAAGTCGTAATGATGACCGTTCTGACAGTTTCATGTTATTTCTAAATTCTCGACTGCACTTTACACTTCTTGTGTTTTAACTGAGCGGCCGGAGGCATCGAATCAATATAATGGGTACCGGTGGATTAGTGATAACCAGTGTTGTTTTTGCTGCGGTTCCTCAGAAATGTAGCAGCTCTCGCTTATTTGGTCAGCTACTCACCTTCCATGTGATTTATTTGAATATTAGCAAATTATATTTTTGCATAAGTTTCACTCAGAACGCAGGACCACGTTATGTGACATGTTACAGGTAAGTTGTAGATCTCCAAAGTGGTAGTTAAAGAGTTTAATTCAATACTGCGGTTCCTACAACTTGTTGGTTTAGGTATTGGGAAAGTAGCATTGCATTTACGTTTTGGCCTGAGCGGAATTCAGGTCAACAAAACCGCAAGTATCTCTACTAAAAGACACGATCATGTCCGTACAACACCCATGTCGATTACTTTGCTGTAGGTCATTAATGCACTGACATGGTCGGTGCCTGGCTAGTCAGTCAGTCCGTGCGTGTAAAGGCGCAACAAGCCAACGAGCGCTAAAAAACGACAATGACCCTGCCGACGTCGCACCGAACGTGATTGACTATTGTCTCGAGTTCTTCTACCAATCATGTAACACTTCCAATCACAGTGAGTCTTACTATTTTGCATCCGTTTGTGTTCGCCTTTTATGGCTTTACAGCGCAGAAAAAGGCTAAACATTTAGTAATCTTAACTTGAAAAGTGCGCTTGGTGATGGCGGGCACTGAATGACCGAAGCGAAGGAAGTACTATCATAATAAACCGTTACGTCCAGCATGATAAAGACAAGAATTTCTCCTCAAAACACGTCTGGACCACTGGTCCATAGCAATCCGGCCTACACCTTTAGTAGGAACAGTAACTAGGAATTAGGAATGTTTCTATTCCTAGAATTCAGTTCCAATTCCTGCTTGTATTCCTACGACTGTTCCAACAAATCGCATTCCTTTCCTACATACCATTCCTAAATCCTAGTTTCTATTCCGACTAAAGGTGTAGGCCCAATAGTCGGATGATCACATAAACCCACAAAAAGCACACCGCCCAAGTGGCGTCGCGTCCGTTAGAAGTAATGCAAAGCACGCGTGCTCCGGTTGGCCTGTTAAAAGCGACGTTCAGCACGGGCATCTCGATGTCGCAGCTGTAAAGATTGCACTGGATCAGAAATAACGTAAGACAATAATATTATTTATTTACCATTACACTGTGGTTTGTTTAGATCATTACACTGTGGTTTTACTATTGTGTGGTAAGTTTTATAGTGTTAATGCTGGTATACCTACTTAGGAATATCGAGAGCCGGGATTTCCAGTCTGGGCATGTCGAAAACTGGCACCTATGAAACACGGGTTGTTTATTAACAAATACGGAGGCATTCGGAGTAAGTATTCACTACAAATACTACAAGAAAATGCATAAGGATACTAATTATTGTAAGCGAACGAAAAAGGGATGCGCATAGATCTGTTTTATGAACAATGGTGCAGGTGAACAACTTGCAGGATACATCCGAGTACATCCCCAAAGACAGAAATAGAAACGCTCAGGCGCAAGCCACTCAGTTCGGTCGAATAACACAAGAAGTATTTTAAGTCTTTTCTAAGTTAGCCGCACGAGGAGCTGCTCCCATGCATCATGGACATGGCGTTGGCACGCTGTATCTCGCTTGTGAGCTGGTGGATGTATTCCCTGGCCCGTTTCTTTGCTGTTTCATGACACATCTTCCTGGCTAAGGTGGACAGCAGGCGGTGAGCTTCCGGCCCCCCGGCCACAGTGTCTTGAATCCTAACGGGCAAAAAGGATAGCCATCGGTGATGTTTCGGTATTTGATGACTTTCGTATGTTCATGCAGCCTGTTCTGCTGCTGCTTCTCTTTATTTGCGCAAGACGGCACCCTTTACGTATCATCGGTCTAGTGCCATGATTGAAGAGGAATAAACAAAGTTCAGTCGGTCAAAGTATTGCTCGCACACAGAACTGACAGAAGTCAACGTCTCACATGTAACCATTTATGCATCATGGATAACATCCTCAAATTACGAGAAAAAGACACAAACTATAAGCTGGAACGTGGGTAGACAAACAACAGGTCGGCTTTCTTGCTGGGAGGTATGACAAAGCTACTGTGCATCGTCGAGTAGCATCCCAGGTCAGCATCCCCCCACGCTTCCACGGCGCTAAAGTAACGCCATCCGGTCGCTTACCGTCCGTTGTGGATATCCCTAGAGGTTCCAGTTCCGTTTCATAGCTGACAGATCCAAACGTCCGTTTAATCACGTTGTAATGTGCAGCATATGCATGTGCCTGCTTTTTTCCTGCACTCCTTCGACAGCTTAGAGCGTGGCAGCCTCGCACATCCGCCCGTGATCCACAAACGCAGCGATGCGAAATACTTACTGGGGTTCCAAGACGGAGGGCCACGACGGTACTTATACTGACGGTACTTGCGTTAATTGAACTACCGCAACCCCCGCCACCGCCGTATCTGCCATGACCTCCATATGATCCACGCAAGTTGTCGTAGCTTCTGTAAGGCATGCCATCCGAATAGAAGCTCTGACTTTCTCCAGATACTAGACTGACGCACACTAAGAAACACAGGAAAAAGATTCTGTAGTCCATGGGGGCACCCGCTATGCAGCGGCACTGTGTCCGCACAGCCTTGATACTTGGATGTACTTGGATGTACTTGGATGTGTAGAGATTCTGGATTATAAAAGGGATATCGAAATCGAACACATTTCCATTTTGTTGTTTTGTTGCGACCACCATTTTTGAAGCTTTTAGCTTTTCAGAACTGCAGCCCCGTCAGCCCATAGTTCTGTTGACTTTGGTGTAGGTCGAATTTGTGGTAAATTCAGCTTGACTGTATACGGGATTTACGTATCTCCAAAGACTTGTCAGGCTATAGTGTACATCTCGCCGGAAAATTTCAACCTGGACATGTTCTTTACGTGCAGTTGTTTTCGACCGGATGTTCAATTAATTAATCAATTGAAGTCCATATGATTTTCATCTGTTGCCTGTAATGACATCTGTAATTACTAGAAAAGTGCATTCGCCGATGGCGATGGCGGGCATTGAAAGACCGGCAGCATTAGTAATTCTATGGATTTTGAATATTTATTCCGTCCTGGTTAGTGCATGGCAGAAAAAGTCATTTGTGCTACCTCCGGTGTAGGTAAACTTAATGACCAACCTATTCATACGAAAACGCTGCATTCAACATCAAATAAAGCTGCAACAATGTTTTTAACTGTAAGACCAAGAGAAAGCGAATCTTGCGCCGCAAATCGCCAACACATGCAAAAGATGAACATTACATGAATAATGTGCATAATATATAATAATATAATAATAATAATACAATAATAATAATCAAGTACCAGACACTTACATCTACATGTAAAACCAGCCACAAAACACAGATACATACTTTGTGTTAATGTCTCTCACCTTGGACAGGTTGTCACTCCTCAACTGCTGCAGACCTGTTTATGCAGTTCATTTCATGCGAATGTTTCGTATTTTGTGTTGTTTACGCCAGTGATTCAGTTTTATACTTAAGCAAGCCGATATTCACACAAGTAACAAACCATTGTGATTCCAAGAAAACCGAAGAAAAAAACGTTTGCGTTTATTGTATTATGTAGCTCTTAATTATAGATTTCCGACACACAGTAGCATTCCACACTATAGTGCAATCCTAATATGCCGTATGCGATTGTGTTATGCGCTGGAGGTCTGTCTTATGCGTTGATGTTCATGTCGCTTGCGGAAACGCTTATGCCAGCCACTATGCGTTTTGTCGCAAGCCACCGGACGCGTACCGATCTAGCCCATTGAACCATAGGTTGATGAAACACGAATCGGAAGTGAAGTGATCGTAAGAACAGTTACTGAATAACAGAGTATTTAACGGATCATTACACATATTTGATTCCGGTTATTGCGTACCAGATAATTATGAAGTTATCCACAACGAACGCAGCTGTTTTCGTGGCTGTCACTATAAATGTAGACGACATACCTTGTAAATGCATTCATTTGTACCATTCGATCAGCGTTGCGTACGCGTTAATTTAAGTGTGCCAACCGATTCTGCCAGGAAATGTTCAAAGTATTGTTCGTGATACTGCTTGTGATTGCCATGCAGCCGGCCATTCCGACAACTGCACTGGCTACAAAACCAGGCAAATGTCCGCCTCCTGACCCCCTTTTTTGCAAACAGAACGATACGCGCCTTATCTTATGCTCCTCGGATGATATGTGCGGCCCAGGTGCCTCGAAGTGCTGCGATGTTGGTTGCGATATACACTTGTGCAGAGAGCCCATATTATATTAGAACGCTAAACACATCTGCATATTCTTATCAGTTTTCACGCTGTAGTCATCGCAGATGTACCGAATGGACCACCTGGATTTTGCCCTTGAATGCACGTATCTTGCCAGTAACTGGACCGAACTGCACAATTTTTGGCGCAGCTTTGCAGTTGCAACATTCTGTATCGTTACGTTATTATATTTACTGTATCAGCTGCAAATGTGAAATGCTCCTAAAGTTGGTATTGTGCGTGGGTGCATGTTCGCCCTCGAATTCCGCATGTCTTTAGTCTTCTGAATACGAGGGTCGAACCGGCAAATAACACAATCGACAGACCCCACAGTGCATGTTCTAGCTGCGTTTATTTATTGTCACGTGGTATTTCCACAGACTTCGCGATATTAGGTACATGGATTATTGTCCATTGTATGATTCTAAGATCACTTGGACTTTCCCATGTTTCACTAGAGAGAAATCACAGAAGTAATTTACAAAAGCAAAAAACATTCAACAAAAACGTTTAGGCATAGCCAACCTCTGCACCGTAATACACAAACACACAGCGCATCAGCACTCGGACCGGGACACATTCGCTTACATACTGATATGATTGGAGTCCTTAGATAATCTTGAGGCCAAAGTCGAGAACTAATCCCACAGTGTTATTGTAAGAGATATCAACATAATGGAACGGTGGCATCGGAGAACAAGACTGCATTGTACCGGTACTTTCCCGAACTATAGAAATATATACTACTGCAGAAAAGCCAGATAAACCATTTAACTGTATACGATTCTAACGTAAGCCGATCGGTAATCGTCAGTATTTCAAGTTTTCTGTCCAAATTAATTGAAATCGAAAGAGAGCTGTTGCATCATCTTTGAAAACCGTTGCCACATATTCACAGGTTCATAGTTCGCGACTTCTCGGGCGTCTGCTGTCCGCAAACGATTATTTTTGACCTCTGAAATCTTCAGTGATGCTTTTCCGAATCATTGTATGCGTATGTTTTCTGACTAGCGGCATTGGTAACTGAATCAAGTTGCCCCCACTTTGCTATCTTATCACTTACGCTTGATGTTGCACCAGGGACCGCATCAGCTCTGCAATGTTACCACGCGGTTCGAGCTAAATTAAAGAGTCAAATGACGGACGAGGTGGACTGTCCAGGCAGCACTAATCCCTACCCCGCGTGCGTAAAGGTTGTTTCCACCGAAATTGATGACGACAATCCTAGTAAGCAGATTTCGTGTTGTATCCGAAAGCTTTGTTGGGTGCATGGTCGAAACCACCGGTTGCGAATCACCTAACAAAAGCGTAAACAGTCAACCACCACGCGCCGTAGAACGAAACAGCGCACGCGAAAGCGACATTTGGACAGCCAATCTAGGGCTTTTGACACTAACTCGAACAATGCTGCTTTGCTCTTGCAGGCCTGCTAAAGGTACTGAAGAATCCTTCTGGGAGAAAACGCTCACACCGGGGAGGACCGGGAGGTATGTACTGGTGTCATCGCGACACACAATTCGCACACATCATCATTTTAAAAAGTTATGGCGGATTCAGTTTACACTGGTAAACTTCTTGAAACTGCTTCAATAATAATGTACGCTCTTTGACTGACTAGTGATTTCGAAAGACTGCGCATATTGGGACGGAGATATGAAGTGCACCCAGTTTTCTACTAAAACCATCTCTACCTTGACCTGCTACTGCAACACTGATTTCTGCAACGCGGCACCGTACAGCGGGATCTTTCCGATATCTGGTTTTCTGGGTCCTATCGCTGCGGTATTTCGAATCTTTTATTTGGCAGCTTGATTTGTGAAAGTCTTTCGAATAATGCAGATAAATTATTTGCAAAACGGGGATCAATGCATATGACTATGCACTTCCCCAGTAGCTGTGACTGCTGTGTTCTGTCAAACACAAATTCTCAGTAAGCGCTCATATGCTCGTATACTGACCCTTTTTTGCTCTGCCATATGTACACAGAGTGCGCACCGCAAGTCGCGAATCGCGATGACCCATCCTGAAGGGCAGATATAGCTTACACCATATAGCTTGCTGGATACTTTACTTGAGGATTTTTCTATTGGTTCATGACCAGGATAATTCGCTAATGCGACCTATAGACGACACTGTACTGTACAATGTGAACTGTCGAAAGAACATTCAATGGATTCCAAACCGCTATTGGTAAGAAGAATGCGAGCAGTTATAAGCGGTACCCGCGAACAACGTCAGACATCTTGGACTGGTCAGAAAAAATTATAATAGGCCAATCATAGATTTGCATGAATCACAAATAACGCTTATATTGCACTAGCTGTGAACAGCTGTTGTGCCCGTAGGGTATGGGATATACGGTAATCGGGGAAAAACCGCGAAAATGCATCTTGATATCAGGCCTTGTATTATCTTACAGTTAATAGATAAAGCACCAAAAGCTACGAACTAGGCATGCGCGACTGAAAAGGTGTCGTACAGCAACATTTGTTTCGTTTGATAGCGAGTTTTAATTGCAGTAATCGTCTGTTGCTTTACTTCGCCAAAAAGAGCTGGCAACATCGTTCACAACACCCGTAACGGTATACAAGCGTAGAACATTTCTTAGTATCTATAAGCTTAACACTCACCAAACTACGCATTTTAAATACGTGTCATTTCCTAGTGAGCCTCAGAGGCCGGCCAATCAGATATGGCTAACACGCCTTGAAATCGAGACTGAACTGGGAAAGTGAGGTCTTGCGCGAAAATTATGCAACGTTCCTAAAAAATGAATTATCCCTATTCAGAGTAAAGCAAAACAAAACAGCGCAGAGAATCGTCCTATTGACTTTCATTTCTGAAATTGCTACCTTCTACACGCATGCGAGTCAGGTTTTTACTGGGTCGACCCATCAACAAACAGTTTTTTCAACATTGGATAAATTACGTGTAACGTATGAGCGCATTCTGCGCTGAGTCGAGCGACTCGCTTCTTGGCCTGAAAATTCTATCGTAGATGCGAGCTCTTACAGTATTTTATGGAAAAAATTCCAGTACAGCGTGTTGTTGTTGGACAGCGCGATCCCTTGCACGAACTCTCAACTCCGTATCAGCTTCCAGTGATTCAGCTAGTTCTTTGCTCGACTCGTCATCACTGCCATAAACCGTTTCTGCTTTAATTTTGATGTCGACCTCCTAGAGAGCCTTTAGCGTAAAATACTTATTGATGTTCTAGCCGATCTCATAAAAGATGGGCAGAAAGGGAAACCAAAGCAAGTTAGTTTTCTGCATGTCATGTACGCTACGAAGAAGTGTGATTACCTAAATACAGCGCAGGAAATGTTCAGCCAGTGCATGAGGCACTGGCATGTAAACCGGACAGTTTTTTCCGAATTTCGCTCAGAAAGTTTCCATCAGTTTTTCTACGATTATTGTCGGAAATAATTTTTCTCCATTGTATTCTCAATGCTATGTTGTAGAGAATTCATTTCTGCATTGTAAGAAGTTTGTGAATTAGCATAACAAAACTTTGTATTGAGACAGTAGATCAATTACGTAATACTTCCGGAAAAGGCGGTCGCTGGGGCCGGAAGGATAACTTCCTCCCAGAATGTTTTTTAATGACGCGTTTTTAACTAAATTTATGCTTTCCTAATTCCCCAGGAATTCTGGGGCGAAACGAGTACGAGAGCCCAAAACTGAATTTCTGGCGAATTTTCTAACTCTGAAACTGCCTCAGAGACAGCTCGGATTCGGTGAGTGTTAAATGATAACAATAACCAGACAGACAGTGTACCCATACCTGCAGCAACAATATCTTGAAATTCAAAAATGTTTGCAGGTAGATCGGTTAAGATCCAATTCCAAACTCTTTCAAATAGTTGCACTAC
>JAQGAU010001641.1:0-18279 GCA_034698045.1 Paramacrobiotus richtersi | reverse complement strand
TCGATTTAGTACAATTAATGTACAATCGGAGGCAATAAATCTGATAGGTACGAGTACGCTTTGTTTAACGTATCTACGACACGAAATTTACTATGGTATACTACGTTATTTCCGTTTAAATTAAATTAAACCAAAGACGAACATGGATCACAAGAAACTCTGAGGCGGCAGCCGAAGACGTTTCTTGTAACCTAATACGATACATCGTTATAGATATGTAATATTATTATTGTATATTTACCGAGGAGCACAACGGCAATACGTCGACAATTGTCTACGCAACTGGTCAACTGTTTTATTTAATCTCTACGTACATTAAAATCACAAATTCAGAATGAAAAATAAATATTTAAATTAGTGATAAGTAAAAAGTTCAGGATACATTTTATAATAGGCAGAGTTTATAAGATTTTTTATACCGGGTTCACGGTAATCTTTATCTTATTTGTATTAACTTTTATGATAAGTTTAGTTTAATTGTTCCCTGGATACGGTACATTGCTGCAAAATAATATCTTTTTTGAAATGCTCTGTTTACAAACTGGGTGATTAACAGAAACTGCAGTTACACAAACATAGACGTAATAAAATCGTAGTACAGTGGAAACGTTCGTTTGGGCGTTGTCGGCAGTAAAGTGCTGAAATGCGATTACTAACTAAGCGAACAAACTCGGAAACATTTTTTCCATATTTCACGCCCCTGTTGCCGTAATAGTCACCCGGTTCTTCCTCGTTTATGGCGGCATCTTTTGCAAAATCTTCGACGTAACTGAGCTTCCTTTGCTAATGATCGTGTTTATACTTGTTTTGTTATGTGAACCATCGGTCGTGTAATTGTTTGTTTTGTATACTATATCTTCAGGAAACTGCTATAGCTAGCTAATGTACTGTGTACAGAATATATACTGAATGGCCAGTAATGCGTTTCGTGTATTTACGATTTACATTTAGTTCAGTTATTCAACAGTTGTTCAGTTACTTATTGGAAAATAATTAATATACGCGAAGCTTTAAACTGTAATTCGGGATTTCTCCTAGACTGAAGTTGTACTTGCACTTCTTTCTCCGGCAATGATGGAGAATTTCGCAACGCCGATATAGCTTGAATGCGAACGCATTGCATATGGGATTAAAACGTAGTGTATGGGCTAACAAGTCGGATTCTTCCTTACGGGTACTACTAGAACTTTCAAGTCTAACTGAACATCAAAATGGAGAAGCTCCGTAACCATACTTTTTACGTAACATTTCGTACTTTTTTCGTCACTAAAGAAGAAAACACCGTCACAGGTATTTATTCTACCGAAACGGCAACGCCGCATGCCGAGGTGATTGGGACATTTTCTTGGTCAATTTGCAGCTCGATCCGATAAGTCGCAATAAAATTGTGAGGAGTTTTAGCATTTTCTGGTCATTACAGGATTTGAAAAATTATCCTTACAATTAGTTACGTTTTATGTACTTAATCTTGAATTCTGATGGCGAATATATGGCGCTCTGGATTTGGATACTTTTCTTGTCAGCCCGGTTTCTTGGTTTTAAATGTAAGAATGGTTGATTCGTGTGAGCTGACATGCGAGTCCATTTTCCAACCCCGGTTACTTTCATATCCCAACAAAGCCGGTAGTGATATGATGGAAGTAATTACATGTCTTCCAAGCACTTCTGTTACCGGCATGTTTATCGTAGTTTATGTTACGAATACTATGCAGTTGCAGGTTGATTCGCAAAACTTGAAGCACGTTTGGTATCAGTCTGCTTTTCTCGAATCACGGACACACAGTTTAGAATTAATTAAGCCTCCAAAGATTTATCCAAACATTAATCTAAACAAAACTGGAACATCAAAATTATGCTGCAAAACTTTGTTCTGACCTCCCTTATTCGTTTTGACCTTTGGTACAGAACGAAATGATTCAACTGGTAGAAACAGCAAGAAACTCATACAAATACTAACAATCAAAGGTACGACATACTAGCACAGATAGTACAGTCCGGACAACGTCAGAAAATAAATAAATAATAATCAGAAGCTTCGATTGGGCGGTTTGGGCACGGAATTCTTGGGAAACGCTGTAAACTGGTGCGAGGCTCGGAGCGGTAAGTGGCGCGTGTGGGAGGGAGGAATGAGGGGGAGAGGCTGCAGCTGGGTCATGGGCGGAGTCGGGGCTTTGCAGGAGAAGTCCTGGGATACGATCGTCGAACGGGCGGAGCCGGTCAGGTGGGTACGCGCCACTCTGTACGGTCTGTACCTAAAAGTGAACCAAGTCAGCATACACGGTACGAACATCGTCTGACAAGTAAGTAAAGCGTCCGAACCCTCATATCCGCATAAATATTAATACGTACGCAATATCTGTATAGAGAAAATTAATAAACGTGACAAAGAGACAGTTTGTGCGCATACACATCGTGGAAAGTTACGAATATCTGCATTTTATGCGATTAACAGTGATGCGTTACTAATTAAACAGTAAGTAAATCCATAGTGAACAGTAAACAGTAACCTAATCGACCGAAGCGAAGCGGAGGTCCTCCATGTTCAAGAGTTTTGCAAAGATGGATGTTGGCAGCCATTTCTGCGTATTGCGATAACTCAAGCAGTTTTCATTCGATCTCATTCTAATTTTAACTGAAGATAGACATCGGGGTGTCCACGACCTGATTAGTTTTTGACAATATAAAACTTTTAAAATGCACGAGTTATTAACGAAACAAGAGCGGATATTTCGGAACAAAAGAATCTTTTGTTTCGTGAATCGCAAACAATACCCATTGCGTAATCGTCTTTGTGCGTTTCTACCGTACGCTTAGCATGACTGAAGGGACAGGCCTCTCTGAGTCCTGTCTTGCGTTGATGGACCACTCATTCTGTCTGCTCAGTCTATACTGTAACTTCATTTCTAATTTCTTAGAGTTTATTAACTTGGTAATTGTATTTCCCGTTCGCTTCGGTTTTTTATCGCAGCAAAGCGGAGTGCGATTACCTAGTATTAATCAGTAAATAAACAGTAATTAAGGTTTTTGTGTAAGGTTTTTGGGGGAATAGTAAACAGTAAGTAAGTTTTTTGTATCGATAGTAACGCATCACTGGCCATGAGATACGAAGCTGATGTATACGGTAAGACACAATGAAACTCGTAGTGTGGGGGATACAATTAAAGTGTTCGCAAAATTAGCTATTTGCAGACGTATGAGGTACCGGAGTTTCAGAATGCAGCTTTAGTTCTGTAACCATACCTTTTTTCGGGAATTAACAGTAAATAACCGAGTAGACGTTTATAGTCAAAATACAGGGAAAGTTGTGCATGTAACATGTAGTTACTGTAAGTCTATGCATAATACTTCAACATTAATGTACTATGTTATAACACTTTCGCATGAATCATCGCCCAGAATTATTCGTCGTTGATTCAAAACAATTAAACCACCCCCGTAATAAACAAACATAACGTTATTTATTTTGATTTATATGGTGTATTTTGATTTTGATTTATATGGTGTATTTATGTGAATATAACGGTTTCGGGAGTTTTACTTGTGAGCAGTTGCTTTACGCCGGTTGAGTACCCAGTATCCAGTTTAAATTTCACCTGTCATATGCATATGTACAATTCCTTCTCGTTCAAATCCGCCATTATGTTTCAACGAAACAATTTTTTTTTCTATTTCTTATTTAGTTTTGAGTCTTAAAACCGGCATTTCTTGTGTTTCACAGATAACCCGCATTGTCAACGTTTCATACAGTAGTACTCTTTCCATGTGTTATGATTTGATTTTACAGTACAGTTTCTGTCGATTTACCGTAATTATAGACTGAAACCAGCTTTCCGGTCATCTCTTGTCGCATTGACTGCAGCTGGTATAAAAGCTCATCTAGAAACAATCACCAATTGTATTTCACAAAATACACATAAAACTAACAATTGAAAATCAATACTAAATTAGACAATACAGAATACTAATCACTATACAATAATCCGTAAAACTGCACAAAAAAATATGTAGATCAGAGCTTATAGTCTCATTGTCAGCTTACGGTACTCACTGCGATGACATTAATCTCTGTAGACTGCCAAAAATTAGCACAGCGTTCTTCGTAGTACAGCGGCAACAATTGCACGGTCCCAAAACTGCCGGAGCACCATACAAAAGCGGTTTCGTTAACGGCGGTTCAAAACATTGTTTCGCTTTGAAAAATTCCAAAAAAACCATAATCTGTTTTTTAAATAAATCAGCGTCCATTGTACGTATAACATTTTTGCCGGAACATTATCCTAAAAAAACGCAAATTTCTGAAAAAGAAATCTGAAACTCAAAGAACGGTGACAGAAGTTACTTTCGCGTGTTGACGGAAATACTGCAGAATATTTTGCAATGCTTGCAACGAATAAAAGGAAAGAAAAAAGACACACAAATAATATGTAAAAAAACTACATACAATGGCAACATTATGTTTAGTCAAAAATTGCAGATATCTTCCTTATTCAAGAATCAAGATGCTGTTCCAGAACATCATATTTTTAAATTATTTTTAAAATTGTTTACCGTATGTAAATAAAACGTATTCTGCTTTTTTATGTTAGTTTCTTCCTTAAGCTGTTGTTTAATTCAGTTGTTAAAATTATCAAAAATAATAAACTTTCCAGCAAATTAAATATTTATTTATTATTGTTTGTCATAGTTTTAGATTAGGAATGACTATACTAAATGAAGCTTTCCAACATACCATCGAACTGAGTTTGCACCGTCTGTTCGACCGAGAGATCATCCACCAACATCCCCTTCGTCGTCCCTGTTGTCGGCGTCGGCACCCGCTTCTTCGTCGTCTGTGCCGGCATCTTTTGCAAGATCTTCCCAAATCGGGACGATCTAACTGATTCCTTCACCAACTTCTTTGGCTGCTGATATCAGTTTCACTTGTTTTATTATGTGACATATTGTTCGTATTGTTGTTAATGCGGATGGCGGTGACTTGGTAGGAAACTGTGGCACTTCCGGTGGTTTTTCGGGATTGGTTGTAACACGTGGCTCGCGGCCACGTTGTCGCTGGTGGCGTTGAGGATGCTGAAGATCTGCACGTCGCAGAGGGTCAGTTGCGGACTTCCGGTTGTCACTGTGCCGGCATACTGCGGCTCAATGTTAATGGTAACGAACCGGCCAAGTGTCGTGCGCTCGATCGCAGATGATTTCAACCGGACAGTTATGTATCGGCTGGGTTTGTGATTAAAAAAACTGCAGTGGGAACCAGTGCATAACGTTATGCTGCGGCGAAGGGGAACTTTAGAAAAGCAGTTAATTTGGCCGAATTTATTTATCTTATAGTAAAATATCTGTTAAACAATAAATTTGTTTATTTGATTGCTTATTTACCACATTGGTTTCGCCATTGTTGAGTTGCAGTATTCATTAAATTGTTCACTAAACAATGAAATAAACTCATTTGTTGTTTATATAACTTATCTGGTTGGGAATAATACATGTGTAGCTCTACACCGTACTACGGAGAAATTCGCAACGCCAATGGCTTGTAATGCCATACCCAGCACAGATGGGAATAAAACGTAGTGTATGGGCTATTAACTACTCCGACATTTCTGGTTATACTAGCAATTGTAGGTCCTTCAAATCTCCCTGAACATCAGGATTTTCTTAATAATATGTTTTTGCGTAATGTTTCGCATTTTTTTCTTTACGTGTACCAAAATAATATAAGACAGCGTCATAGATACGTTTATGTAAGGAGCAGTAGAACGGTACGTCGGTATGATGGCATGGTGACGTAATTCTTGGCCAACTTGCAGTTCGATCCGGTAAAGCACAAAAAAACTCGTACGTGCTTACAATACTTCCCAAAATACGAAAATTGTTTGGTTAGTACATTTAGTGTACCATATATTCGACCTATCTCGGATTTTAATGAATGTATAACGCTTTGCATACCTTTCTTGTCAGCATGCGATGGATGTGGAAGTGTAAAACTTATACGCGCACTTACTTTGTAGATTCGTGTCCTGAATAAATTTATAGTCCCATTAACCTTTCATCCCGCTAAAGCTGCGTAATGATATGGTGGAAACATAATTTCATAACATTAAGGTCACATTCTCTCGGTTTAAGTTCGAGCCATCATGTTTTAATTGAAACGACTTTATTCTCCATTTTTTATTCAGTCGGTCCGAGTCTTAAACCCGTGCGTTTCACAGATAACTGGCATTTTTCAATTTTTCATACCCTGGTACTATTTCCATGTTTCGATGTCACAGTTTCTGTCGGTTAACCGTAATTATAGACTGAAACCAGCTCTTTCCGGTCAACTCTTGCCGCGCATTGATTGCAACTGGTACCGTGTAAAAGCTCATAATTAGAAACACTCGCTAATTATATTTTACAAAACATTAATAAAACTAACGATTAAGAAAATCAATAATAAATTAGGCAACAGAGAATATTGATCAGTATGCAATATACCGTATCCTTGCATAGACAGATCAGACCTGTGCGCATGCAGTAATCGCTGTAGTGACAGAATGCTGTCGACAGTAAAGTGCGGAAATACGGTTATCAACGAACAAACTCTAAAACGTTTTTTCCATATTTGACCTAAAGGTGCTTTATCAAAAACTGTTGGACAGTATGAATCGTCATCAGAACATTAAAGCATCCCTGTTGAAAATAGTATGTCAGAAAAATTAAAAGTAAAATTCAGCGATCGCGCCAGCTGAAATATATTCATCAAAAAATGTATTCTGTAACATTTATTTGCTGTTGTGCTGACCTGCAGATCCACACGCCAAAATAATGTCCAGGACCAGTTGGTTTTCGAGCAAGATTCTTCTGAAACTGAACTATGCTGAATCCTTTTTGCGGCGCGATGGTGCGAGCGGAAATATATGATAAAGTGCCGTTAAATTGCACTCATCACAAACGAGATTCAAACCGTAGTATATGGGCTATAACGCGCTGTCTGATGATTCTGATGGGTGTCAATAAAGCCTCGAAAGTATCTGTTAGAACTGGCAGCTTTTGTAAATTTGTAACCATACTTTTCCGTTCTCACCTTGTTATCATAATTATTAGAGTTCATCGCTATGTATACGTATGATTATATTTACCCAGCAGCACAATGGCCGGTAACGCCGCATGTCGGTGTGACGGGGACATTTTCGTGATCAACTTGCAACGTAGTGCAATGGCTGAATATGAGGGTCCGTAACAAAGCAGCCTGTAACGATGGTGAAAGATGGTTACTTATAAAAAACCGAACAGACCTAATAAACTGCAAAATATGTCAACTTTTTTTCGCGCTTTCATCAAAACTGCCATCAAAATGACCATTCCTTGTGGCTCTGTTCACGTAAAACGCGATAGAATGTTGTTAAAAAAATACAACAAGAAATTTAACGGTACTTGCAGTCCACCCGGAAATATATCTTATCAAAAGATTTACTAACGTTCATTTCTGTTGTACCAGCCAGATCCAGACGCCTTAACAAAGTCCACGATCATTTGCGGTTTTCTATTTTTCATTTCGATTTGGTTTTCGAACAAGTCGACGGCGCGCGAATCGTCTTTCGTCACACGCGCCCCAAAAACTTTCGGACTACATATCACGAAGTGTTGAACTCTTGAACTGTCGGTTTTTTGTACGAGGCCGCGTCCCCAGTTTACATTTGCAGCACGGAAGACTTTAATGAAATTTTCGATGAAATCTACAGCGAAAATCCGTGGGGATAGTCAAAATTTTAAGTTTTTCATCAGATTAAAACCAGAAATTTCTAGAGGTACAGTAAATCAAACCAAATGCTGAGCATTACCATATATAAGAGAAAATAGTCTATATAGAAAATATGTTCACAATTTTACTGTATCGTTTAATATAATAATAGGAACTCAGTTTTTTCTGTTGCTGTTGTTTGCATATTATGATGTGTTTAACATACGTATTTGCCAATTTGAATACAAAATCGATATCTATGAGTCCGACCAAGCTGTCTGAATCTGCAAATAAATTGCACATCTAGGACACAAGAAAGCCAAACACAGAATATCAGTTCGTGTACTTAACCTAATAATAATTTTAGCCTGATAATAATTTTAACCTAATAATTTTAACCTAATAATAATTTCAATCAGATTCTACGCCGTGTTGATTCCATAATACTAGCAAAGGTCACATTCGTGATTGTCTTCCCATTTTTGGGAAAATTGCACTAACATGTGTGTATGTTACTATTTGGTACCAAGCATGTAAGGGAGCGAGATATGTACGTATTTTGTAGATTTACGTGCCGAATCAATTGTGCAAGCATGTTTACCTTCTTCCCCCTAAAGCTCATATGGTGGAAATGTGGCTTCATAACATTAAAATCATATTCTCTCCCCACATATGTCAGTTGGCTGGCATGTGTTCCTAAGATTAATATAAAGAACAATAAAACACGTAAAGGTGCTAAGCTGACTGTACTTCTGACCTTTAGTTTGTGGACCTTTGGTACTAACTTTGAACGCCGAAATGAGACAACTGGCAGAAACAGCAAGAAAATCTTACAAATGCTAACAATGAACGATACGACATACACTTTGCACAACTTCGGTAAATAAATAAACAAAAAGCAGCTAAATAAAATCAGCAAATAAAAATCAGTTGCCGAGGAAGCAGAAACCATGTGATTTCCAAAAAAGCAAACATATGGAAAGTTACGGTGAAAATGGTACATAAAATGATAAAAGTTAATACCACAAAATCTTCAGTACAAATACTGGAAAATCCGTCTGTCCCGGTCAGAAGCTGCGGTTGGGCGGTTTGGGTACGGAATTCTTGGGAAACGCCGTAAACTGATGTGAGGCTCGGAGCGGTAAGTGGTGCGTGTGGGAGGGGGGAATGAGGGGGAGGGGCTGCAGCTGGGTCATGGGCGGAGTCGGGGCTTTGCAGGAGAAGTCCTGGGATATGATCGTTGAGCGGGCGGAGCCGGTCAGGTGGGTGCGCGCCACACTGTATCTACAAGAGTACAAACCATCCTGCACAGAATGCACACGGCTTGACCGGCAAACTATCCGAACCCTTGTACTCCCATAGATATGCGCGATTAATACTGAGACTGTGAGAAAGTTCTTGTTTTTGATCGACTACAAATTGGCAACCCTGAGAAAGTGACCTTATGTGAAATCATTAATGTTTAACATAACAGTCTAGTATGTGTGCGATGAAATGGCAAGCTGATCATGCTACTTTACGATAAATGAAAATCGTAGTGTATGGGCTACTAGAGAGTGCAGGCATGCTTGATTAGTAAACTACAGAAAATCCTGTAACGTTTACCGGTATTTAAATAAACGGGTAAACCTTTTACAGAAAACTACGGTGAAAAATGGACAGTTTTTGTAATTGTCTCAGCACTACTGAACACGTCCGGTACCAAACGTAAGAGACTAATTAATCGAGAATAACGGAAAAAAAATTAAGATAATACCCAGCGCAGATAACTAAGTTGATTTGATGCAGCTTATGATGTGTGTGCTATTTTTATGCGCATATGTGTCTTGGAAAGCTTTACTTGTGAACAGCTGCTTTACTCCGGTTCCGTACCTCCACAGGAAGAGGATGCCGGCGATGACGGTTATAATGAGCAGGATAGCGATGGCCGCACCGGAAAACACCACTGTAAATTCAGGGAGTATTTTATAACATTTCGCATCTGGTTTCCAGTTTAATTTTACTTTCTTTTACTCATATTTCATTTTTGTTTCATGCCAGCATAATTTCTTTGAATCTTTTTAGTTATTATTTTAAATAGGTTTTTTCAAAAGTAAATAGTTTTAATTAAATTTTAAATCATGCCACCATAGTTTATTTGAATTTGTTTAGTTAACATTATTAATAGTTTTTGTTAAAAATATTTTTTGGCTTTTTAATAAATTAACTGTTTTATTCAGCACACTTATCGCATTCATAAATTGTATATATTATTAACATAGTCTGCATATTTGGACTCTTCACTTCGAAAACAAATAGAAATAAACTGGCCAAACTGTGACGGACATTGCAGCTTACCGTAATTATAGACCGAAATTAGCTTTCCAGTCACTTCTTGTCGCATTGATTGCAGCTGGTACAGCAACTCATCTAGAAAACACCGAATAATTATATTTAATAAAACAGCAATAAAAGTTAATTAAACTGAATAATGGACATAACTAACAAAAAGGAACAGGTGCCGTAACCCTGCATAATTACCAGCGATAAATCTCTCTAACGGACTGGGAGTACGAGGTGTTTCGTAGTACAGCGGCAACAGAACAAGGGTAACGCAAGCTCTAGCCGGATCGACATATTTAAAGTTACGAGTACTGAAATAACCTAACAAATAGTTATCTAACAATATTTTTATCTTTAAAAAACATAAAAAACCAGTTTTTTCCTTAAAAAATGTGCGGTCCACCTGATAAAAAAACCGGACAGGGATTCATTTAAAAAACGCCATAAAGAAAGTAAATCATCATGATCCAATTCTTCAAAATTATTAATAATTCCTGAAACGAGTTCAATCAAAAAACTGCATCTAGAGGAATTAAATTCAAAAAAAAAATTCTACTGGGGTTGAAAATGGTTTTTTCAACATTTAAAGTTCATGTTTTCGACGAAAAACACAGTACGAGAGTAGACCGTCGTAAAAATCCATTTCGAAATCACGTAAACCTGTTTATTGCTGTACAAACCCCGTATTAATCAGCTTTTCCTTTACTGTATGATAAAAAACATAATACTAGTAAAAATTTGTCAACGGACCATCGAGTTGAGCTTGCACCGTCTGTTCAATCGGGAGATCATCCACCAACATCCCCTTCGTCGTCCCGGTTGTTGTCGTCGTCACCCGCTTCTTCGTCGTCTGTACCGGCATCTTTTGCAAAATCTTCCCAAACCGCGACGAACTAACTGATTCCTTCACCAACTTTTTTGGCTGCTGATCATTTTTACTTGTTTTATTAGGCGACATATTGTTCGTATTGTTGTTGACGGATGGTGGAGTGTTTGTGGCGAATTGTAGTACTTCCGGTGGTTTTTCGGGATCGGTTGTAACGACACTTTCGGCAACATGGCTCGCCGCCATGTTGTCACTGGTGGCGTTGAGGAGGCTGAAGATCTGCACGTCGCAGAGGGTCAGTTGCGGACTTCCGGTTGTCACTGTGCCGGCATACTGCGGCTCAATGTTAATGGTAACGAACCGGCCAAGTGTTGTGCGCTCGCAGATGATTTCAACCGGAAAGTTATCGGCTCGATCTGTGATTTAAAAAACGCAATTCAGAGCGTGCTGCTCCGAAGAGAAATTACATAGCAATTAATTGGGCCAAATGGAACATCTCAAAGTATAAAAGGTTAATTTTTAACTTCAGTAATTTTATTTTTAAATTAATCCCAATAATACTTTCAGTTAATCTTATTTTTTTAACTTAAGGAATATTTTTAATTTTATCTGTATTTTAGTGCCGAATAGAGGTACCAGAGTTTTCAGAAACTGATACGTGCCCTGAAGTTTTACCCAACACACACGGGACGAAACCGTAGTACATGGGCGATAACACGGTGCCGTGTTGAGTCTTATTGGGTGCAAATAAAAGCCTAACATACTTTGGTATCAATCAGAACGTAGAACTCCTGTAACCATAGTTTTTCACTGGCATTTTTCTATCAGATTCTTACTTGTAACATAATACGATACATGGTTATAGATAATTATGTATTGTATTTACCGAGCAGTACTACGGCAACACCGCATGTCGGTGTGATGGGGACATTTTCCTCGCCCACTTGCAATTCAATCCGGTAAAGAAACCTATCTAACAAGAAGACAAGTTCCCTCAGGATTGGTAGCATTGTGTGGTCATTAGGGGCTGTGATAAAAATGGAAAATGGGGGTGGCGTACTGCCTCTACCAAAGTACTCCCAACGCAGCGTGAAATTGGCTCCACCAACCGGTACAATTTCCTGTCAAAACAGTAACAATGATCGCGAGCTGTCGGCGCAACATTCATATTTAACGATTCATACTGTATTCAAAATCTCCACAAATGCATCGTTCTGCGATTATCTGCAATCGTTGACTAACAGATTATAACAATCCTTCATTACCTCCTGTTTATCTAGATATTCCATTCTTTTTTATAATATTTTTTACGATTCTTTATTTCGATTTTTTACGATAGAACGATTCTTTTTTATAATATTTTATTGGTGTATAATTTTACTTCTTTTGCTTTTCTATATTAATTTTATAATTATATTTTCACAATATTTTATTATTATTTTTCTATAATTATTTTATTCTCGGTCACTAATTAATTTAATTATTCCAACGTCCATCTCAACATCGACTGTGTCAGATGCGGTATTACTCTGCCAATAGCTGTATCGTTCGATAGAACGATTCATGGTCTGTCTGTCTTAAGACTCTGTCATAGAATCGATGGTCAGGAGAAAGTGCGGTTCACCAAACGGACATGATAAAACTGTAGTACAGTGGCAATAGAGACCCAACCCAAATAAGTGTCCTGCTGAAATACGCTTACTAAACGAACAGACCTCGCAAAACTGCAAACATGTTAATTTTTTCTGGCTTCCAGTTTACACCGCCATCAGAGTATCATCAGTTAAACATTCCTTATAAAAACTACGAAAGCTGACGAAAAATGTCTTCGCCGGTTAAACCTATCCCCTCGTTCTACTGAAACGCTTGAACTTCTATTAAAAACATGGAAAAATAAATTTAGCGGTACTTTTAGTCTGGTTAGCAGCAAGAAATATATATATTTATCCAAAATTATAAATATAATTAAAAAAATATTTTTATCCAAAAAAGTGTCTTTACATTCATTCCTTTTGCACCTACCTGCAGATCCACACGCCAAAACAATGTCCAGGACCATTTGGTTTTGGAGCAAGTCAACGGCGAATCATCGTTGGCCAAACGCGCCCCGAACATCGGACTATCACGAAATGTTGAACTTTGAATGGCCGGTTTTTTCAAGGCTGCATTCCGAATTCGAACGAAGTTTACGTCTACAACACAAATAAAACAAATTTTCTATTCAGTAAACAATAATATCCCGTTGAATGTTTTGATGAATTCAATTCAATTAATTTTTATCAAGCATAGAATTTCCTGTGATAATCTAAAATAAAATGCAGAATATTTTCCATACCAGAATTCAATCCGATAATATTCCATAATAATACCAATCCAATAACATTCCACATGTCGATGAAAATGGGCAAATAATAGGTTAATCAAATAGCCGATGCCGGTGGAGCATAACTGGGTCTGTTCGGAAAACGTAATTAAAAATTACTCTACTATCCGGCATGCTGACGCCGAATGTTGGCGATTGATCTTACAATCCGTTGCTTCCGGTGTCGTGCATCAAAGAGACAGTTTCTGATCGGCAGCGCTTGATCGTTCGCCATATCGCTTAATCGAATTATTTACCTGTGATTTCTTTAATCAAACAGCACGACACTAACCAAAGAGCTAATCATGTTGAATCATTTTGCAGTTAGCATGTATTAATCAACAGAATTACCGCAAGCGGCAAAATCAGTTTTCCGTGCAGTATTCGTACATTTCTCACACTTCATATGAACAAGTCCTTTATAAGAAACAAACCGAAAAAAGCACGAAAGAGGAAGAATGGACTGGTTTATATAAACTGAATAATAAAAACTAATATGACGATATTATTATTATTTATAAAAATCTGTCGCAATTAAACTGAATAATAATAAAATAAATAATAAAAATTAATATTACTATGTTATTTATTATTTATAAAAATGTGTCGCAATTAAATTGAATAATAAGAATAATTTGAATATTAGGAGTTAATATTATTATTTATACAAATTTATCGCAATTATTAGCTATTTGAAAAGGCAAAATCGAAGCAACGATACCTAGCCTCGCAGTCTCTTATTTATACGTACCAGTACATATTTTACTTTTTACTTTTTTCGAATTCCAGCACTCACCACTGGACGATGAAGTTATAGTTAGCCCATTAAAAAGAGAATAATCGCCGACGAGAATACGAAACCGACAACAATGGTCTTTGATGACTTACAATGTTGCACAATTAAGTACGCTGTGTAACAAGTGGCATAAAAGAAACCTGCAAAAAACTATGGTAAACTGTGGAAATGTTTAGACATTAAATTGTTACATTAGCGCTCATGCATATGCGGACGACAAGCGTGGTGGTATAAGGCCTTGCACTACGGTTTTCTTGCCGTACAATGGGATTACTGCTAGAATATCGTCGAATATTTGATGCTTTCTGTACAACTTAACTTTGAGAATCGAGATTTTCATAATGTATTTTTTATAATATTATTTTTCGCACTTTTTTTTGATATCCACTCATAATGTGCGGTATATGAGATCGGAGGTGGCAATCTGCAGACGTGTATGAAATAATTTTTAAATGCGTTTTGTTTATTAAGTATACCATGTACTGTACCCATGCAGCACTGTTCGTTAAATTGTATTAAATTCTTTGGATTTCATATTTCATAAAGTATTAACGCGTTTTGATATCCGGCGAAAACGTCAAACCGGGCAGTGAAGAAGATTGTTGACATCAGCTGTATATGAGTGGTAGGTTAAATCCAAAAGCACATATTTATTGTTCCCCCAAAAGGATGTATGATAATAATGTACGAAAATACAATAATAATATAATACAAATAAAACATAATTCGGGTGTATAATAATGTACGAAAAATTACACAAAAGAATTATAATACGAGTGCATGTGTTGTCAGTGAATTTATCATATAATTAGGCTTCGGTAGGCCCGGGAAAAGAAGTTACACCAAGCCATTACACCACGATTTCTCTATACCGGTATAAGACATCGAGAAGAGCATATCGGACACACTGATTTCAAACGGCAGTCCGTATAAGCAGTCGTACACATGTAAAGTATACTAATCACGTTATTTTACAGTTCAAGTTCGATAATCACAGAACGTACATAGCTACTTGTAGTTTACCCATTTATAAACAAATAGCGCAACAATATCATTGACCTTCTGTTTCTTGATCTTCCCAGTTGTTAACCAGAGCAGATTTTTTGCAGATTCACCGATATTTCAGCGAGATGAAGGATATAATACTCATTCGAAACTGTTAGAACTATCTGCGTTTCAACACCAAAACTTCGCGTTCCACACAATCTGGATACAGTTTACTATCAACACACTAAAGAAGATTTTCTTTGGCAATTTCTTTTCGAAATTCATCAGTTCCGCCGTCTGAACCAAAGTAAATGCCCTTTCCCGCTAAGTAACTAAAAAATAACCCCAAAGACCTATTAATAATGCAAATGGATACAAGTATTCGGCGAAAAATATAAAAAGTCTTTTTCTCTTACACTGTGCCGTTCTTGCGAAGCACTCGAGACAAAACGAACGCCAGTTCGGATAGTTAAAACATCCCTTCGATAAACCGTATTGCCCGTAAAGATGACATACCTAATCAGAAAAAAAATCATCAGGGGATCTAATTATATCATAATTTATACCCAACATACGTACACCAGAAGTTTACCACAGTGCGCCATTACACTACGATTTTCATAAAGTGGTACAGGACCGGAGAAGAACATACCGGACACATTATTGATTTCAAACGGGAATGTAGTACATATGTAGTCTTTTACATGTGCAAAACATGCCCTTTCCAGCTAAGTAACTAAAATATTCCCAAAAAGCAATTAATAATGCAAATTAATTGCCGTATTCGACGATGAATAAAAATGATATTGTTTTGGTTATCTTTAATAAATTTCTGTTATTGCCAAGAAAACAAAACTTAAATAACCATGGAAATGCACAGTCGCGCCTTTTCCCGAGGCATAAATTCCGGGCAAACCAGCTCCACATCCCAGCTATGGTATGAAAAATACTTTGATATGATCCGGATAATCCCAAGTCAAATCTTTCACATCTCTAAAACTTTTGTTTCTTGAAAATCAACAGGTGATTCTGACACTAATTATGCCAGTAAATCACAGGCTGCATCCACACACGAAAGTAACGAAAGTACACAACAATGTACCGCTATTTTTCGGATAATTTTTACATTTAATATCCGACGAAAACGTCACATCCGGCAGTGGGCATCGTGCTTGACTGGCTGGCGAAGAGGGCTGACAACTGGACGAGTAATAGGTAGTCCAAAAGCACATGTATATTGTTCCTCCGAAAGGATGTATAATAATGTGCCAAATTACCGAAAAAATTATAATACAAGTGCATTTATTATCAGAGAATTTATCACACAAGTCGCCTGCACAACGTGCAAGGCAAGTCGCCTGCACAACGTGCAAGGATTGGGACAACGAGCCATTACACTACGATTTCTCTACAGCGGTAAAAGACACCGCGAAACACATATCGGACACCTTGATTTCAAACGGCGCGTATATGCAGTCGTTCACATGTAAAATATACCACCACACGTTATTTTGCAGTCATCTTCGATAATCACAGAACGCACGCAAGCTTGTCGATATCTGCTTGTTGTTTACACATTCCAGAACAAGACAGCACAACATTAGCAATATCCTTCTTTTTACTGACCTCCCCCAGTTGTCAACAAAGACGGATTCTGCAGATTCACCGATATTACAGCGGGACGAATGACATGATACTCTTTCGAAACTGTTATGTGTGTTTCAAAACCAAAACTTCACGTTGCACACAATCCGGATAAACTTTACTATCAACACAATAAAGAAGATTTTCTTTGGAAATTTCTCTTCGGAATTCATCAGTTCCCCCGTCTAAACCAAAGTAAATGCCCTTTCCCGCTAAGTAACTAAAAAGGAACCCAAAAAAGCGGTTAATAATGCAAATTTTTTAAAGTATTCGACGATAGGTAAATAAAATAAAAATCTTTTTCTCTTACAGTGTGCCGTTCTTTCGAAGCAGCCGAGGCAAAACAAACGCCAATTTGGATAAAACAGCTTTGCGATAAACCGTATCCCGTGTAAGAATGACATCGTACCTAATCATAAAAAAATACTATTTAAGAACATTTTGAAACAGAAGATAATAAATGGTAGTTTATTGTCCTATGCAACGGGGCAAGGCCCCCTCGAGGCAACAGACAGCGGATGCAATAGTAAATTATGAACATTCAGAGATCGTGAGCATAAACACACTGCTAAAAGAAGAAAAAAAAAACAAGAACGAAAAACAAGTTTGCAAGATTAAGATTAGAGACAATACTAAGACAGAGACAGGTTCTTCTTAGTCCAGGACAGATCGGTCCAACAAATTCCGTCCAGGGCATCACGGAAAGCTGGCAAGGACCGATAGGCTGTTGCCGGAAGGTCCAGTTCATTCCAAAGCTCGGTCAGTTTTTCCACTGTTGATCCGTGACCACAGGGAACGGTTGTCCCGCAGGCCGTGCTGGGCGACGGTATTATTGGACACGGATGTCGCAGCAGTTTTTGGGATGATCGGGTATGACCTGCAATACACTGAGCGGCAGAAACGGAACTTTCGTAGGGTGAAACGACAAGTTCACCAAGAGGAATTAGGCCGAAACGTAGTTTAAACAAAAGGGTCAGTGATTTTTTCACCCGTCGTATCTGAATACAGTCCCACTGTAACTCGCTTAATCGCTCGTGATAGTTTGTTAGCGAATTACCAAGCCGTATGGTTTTTATGAATTTGTGGAGACATTTTTCCAGCTTTTCGCGAGATACCTTTGACACGGGTTCAACAACTGGAGAGCAATAGTCAAAAATAGGTAACACCAAAGACTGGTACAACTGTAAACGGGCACCAGAGTCAACTTTTCGAAAAACAGTATTTATGTAATTCATCCTTTTATTACATTTTGATATTAACGCTTCCGTATGCATTTTCCAGTTTAACCCACGATCAACAATCACTCCTAGATATTTTACACTGTCACTGCGTGGAACTTCTGCTCCAGACAGGTAGTATTTACTCGTGCTCTGAATAGTGCGCTTTTTCGAGAAACATAAATGAACAGTTTTCAGAACATTAAAAGATAGTTGGTGACTGTTAATCCAAAGACTCAGATTGTCCAGGTCGTTCTGCAAAAATTTCGAACTTTCCGAGTCTGTTAAGGGCCGAAAAACAACAATATCATCGGCAAACACAAGAACATAGCTTCCATTTGTCATATATACTGGTATATCGTTAAAAAGGCAAATGAACAAAAGTGGACCAAGCACTGAACCTTGTGG
>JAQGAU010001640.1:0-18288 GCA_034698045.1 Paramacrobiotus richtersi | reverse complement strand
GATCCATGTCCAATGCAAAATCCGTCGAGATCACGGTGAATTTTCAGAACAAGGATAAGACATTTACATTCAAAGCCAGAAGCAAGCATGCTGAACTGACCATAGACGAGGTGACGCGGACATACGGAGTTGGGGAAAGGGTTAACTTCACGCTTGGTTGCACTCAAGCTTGTTCTCGAATGGAATATGTGGTAAGTCAGCAGAACAGGGTATTGCAGCGGCAGAGAGGTTAACTGGAGTATCAAGCTTTTTGCCATTGTTAGCCGTTATTGAATGAACACTATTTCTAGATCGTTACACGTAAAGGTGTCCTGCCTCCTGAAAGTGTGCCCATGACAGGCGAGTCAAGCGGTCGGTTGAATATCACTGTCACCCCGGATATGGCGCCATTTGCGAGGATCGTCGCGTATTATTTAAAGGGCAAGGACATTTTCAGCGCCGGTGGAGAGTTTCGGGTTAAAGAGTCCTCTATCATCAGCAAGGTAAGTACTGTACATGTTGTATTAAATGCCGCCTCGATGCATGGGGGTCATTTACAGTGGTTCCTAATCCATTATATTAGTATGTCCCGAGCGCATTCGAACCACGTGCGATTCTGTCGTGAAATATATACGGCCAACCGACTGCACTTCAAGAACGTTGTCCTGTTTGCAGGTGAACGTAACACAGCCAGCCAATATGTCGCAAACCTACATCAAACCCGGCAATACAACACGGCTGGAAGTGACTGGAAAGCCCAACTCCCTTGTCGGACTGCTAGCCATTAGCAAATCACTGTTACAACTCAAAACCGGCAATGATATTACCGCCGACGAGGTTGGTCTGATAAGTTCCATTAACATCGCGCTTCCATTAAAAGCGTTTTTCTCATGGGGGTCTGTGCAGGTGATAACCAAGTATCGGTCACTGCTACCTCCACTGTTTAATGGCGATCCTGGCTTGTGCGGACAGGAAGAGGGTGAAAACCAGTGTCTTTACAGGCGACACACTGCGGCCTTTGCGGTAAACGTTTCCAGCGATGCGCCCGAAATACTGCTTGACCAGTTCTTTTCGTAATCTTGCAGGAAGCAAACCTTGTCGTGCACGTGCTTTACCCAAACCACATAGGAGATCCACTACAAACGGAGAAAGGTGAGACCATCCACCGCAGAGATGACTTTCAGCGTGAAAATGTTACTTAGTTTTAGCTTAGAGCGCTGATTTCACGGCAACTGGTTTTTCAGCACGCCTGCGAAAAGATTTCCGAGATAGCTTTCTCTTTACAACCGCTTTCACGGAGTAAGTGTTACTCATTCCACCAAATGGGCAGTGCTGTCTGTACTTGCACTTCGATAGTTCACAAGGAAGGTGCAGTCTGCTGAGTGCCGTGCCGGACTCTATCACAACTTGGTCAATAACCGCATTCACTGCTAGCACAGAACACGCTCTTGGCTTGACAAGCATTCCTGCAGAGGTAAATGTTGACTTCTTTGCGCCGGTTGACAATTCCTCATTAAAACTTCACATTAGGTAAAGGTGTATCAAGATTTCTACATCAGCATGGATCTGCCTCACACCCTCATCGAAAACGAGTGGGGTTTCTTTAATGTGACCGTGTTCAATCTTCGTGGTCAAAGTATCAGTATGGCTCTCACAGTGGAGGTCAGCACCTTACCTAATCAAAAACAGCTGTCAAAAAGTAACGACCGAGCGCAGTTGTTCCGCTTCCGTTTGGGGCCATTCAAGAAAGGGAATCAGAAAGTTACGGTGACCATAAGCGATGTCTCGCACCCAGATTCAAAGGAGCTCGACCGAGTGCAGAAGAACATCAGTGTCATCCATAGCGGGGTAGTGGAATACTGGACTTCCGATGTCGTAAGATTGGCTAATGAACCCGTTGACATTCCGGTGGGCCATTCCGATGCTGAGCGTATCGGCGACGTTGTTCCGGAATCAACCAGCTGTCAACTGCATATTTACAGTATTAACTCGTTATTTCAAGTGCTTACTTATTGACAGGCATGTTCAGCCTACTTGTTTTAGGCGACTCCTTGGGGGTGCCGGTCCGTGACCTTGCTGCCGAGGAGAAGACCAGCGTGGTTTTCCGCTCGTATGCCGATTCAGCCGAGCAGATCATGGCCCGCTTTATGGGAAATCTGTTCTGGCTAAGGTTGCTTGCTGTTTCCGGCGACCGAATATCGACCACAAAAACCGAATCAGAGAAAACGGCATACAACAAGAAAAGGCAAGAACTGATCGACAATCTAGAGATCGGTAAGAAAACTTATTAGTTTTTGTTCCAAAAATTTTCCGTTTCTGTGACACATTCTCTTGACAGCTTACAAGCGTCTATCACATTATCGCCTGGAAGACGGATCATACAAGTAAGATAGAAACATTCACTGGGACAGTTTCAAGATGTTTTGATTTGAAAAGTCAATTTCTAGCACTCTCGGAAGCGCCAGAGAACCCGGCTCCACTTGGTTAACTGCATATGTAGTGCAAGGACTAGCCTTGGCCAAAACGTATATGCCCATCAATTCTAACCAATGGGAACACTCACTGAAATTTCTGGAATCGAAGCAACAAATGGATGACGGCAGTTTCCAGGAGCGCGGTGTGGTCGTGGATAAGGCGTATCAGGGGGCCGCCGGCAAAAACCCAGCATTAACTGCCTTCGTTGTCTTGGCGTACACTGAAGCGGGAATGAATAATGAAGCAGTTAGGCGGGCCAAGAATTATCTCGATTACCAAGTACACGGAAGCACGCCAATTAGCCCGCAAGCGTTGGCCATCGTATGTTATGCACTGAACCGTCTGGGAAGTGAAAAGGGACGACATTGTATTCACCGCCTTGAAGAAGCAGCAACCAATGTTCCTGAGAAGAAATACTGGAATGCTACAGAGGGTGGTAGGAAGAAAGCGGCGGTAGATGCCGAAACTACAGCGTACGCTCTGCTGGCGCTGCATAATGGAAGTTATATCGGAGACTTAAGTCCCGTGATCAACTGGTTGACATCTCTACGTCACAGCCCGGGAAAATTTAAACCAACTCAGGTAAGGCGGATTAAGCGCCAGCCAACGACGGTAAACCCAGTCTCACTGCAACAGAAGTTACGGTATATTTGCAGGATAAGGTGATGATTTTGCGCGCCTTTAGCGAGGTTGCCCACGATTACCTCAACTCCGACCAACCCCTTCTTGTCGATGTCTACGCCGATGCCGTCAAGAATGGCTCGGCCAAGATCTCGCCGTATGACACAGAACTCAAATACTTTGATCTCCCACGAGCTGTCCAGAAAGTTACTCTGAAAGGTACCGGGAGGGGTAAAGGACGTGGTCAAGTCCAATGCAAATACAACAAAATAACCACTTCCACAAGGCCGGTTACGACCGCAAAGAACATACTGGAAGCCAATGCAACGCTTGGGAAATTCGGTGGTGAAGTTACGCGTCTCCTGTTGGAAGTTTGCGTTAGGTGTGTGAAAAATGTAACATGAGTTGAACATAGTAGATCTGGATCACTCACAGTTTTAGCGCATCAACAGACGGCAGTCTCAGTTGTATGCTTGTACACAAACAAAAGGCAAGCAAAATGCGAGACTTATTAAGTAATATCCGCACGTTTGCTGCTGGCCTGTCATAGCTCCGTATCAGTACAGTACGTTAGTCTATTATTAGCCTACCTGTTTCAATCGCTCTTAAGCCCTGTTGACGGTTTTTTTCTTGTGTGCAGATACCACAGCAACAAACCCAGTGGTATGGTAACGATCAAGATACCGGCCTTAAGTGGGTACAAATTCTACAAACCTGACGAGCCTAAAACGGAACGTTTGTTCAGCGCCAAAATAAAGGTTCTCCCGTACACCGATAGTGGTACAAAAGCCCATATCGTCATCATAGAAGTAAGTATAAATCTGCTAGCAGCCTGTTACCTTGCTATCTTCGCATACCCGGCACACCATGAAGACCTTTGTTAAAAGTTTGCTCATTCATCTCTGCTTATTTTCAGATCGCGCGTTCCCAGACCGTATGTGTGGAGGAAATCCTTATCAAAGCCAGCGATATTATTAACCCTGTTTTGCAGCCTATTCGAGTTTACCTCGAAGACGACGAATCAGTACGAACTGTTGTTACCTATTCTCTGGCTGATTTGAAATAGTACATAACTGCCAGCGATTCTTCATGACTGCTAATGATATTTGGCGATAAGCCGTAAGATTTACTGTTCTGCGATTCTCAATACGTGGGTACGTGTATAACGCATTTCTGTCATCAACAAGTTTGTCCAGTTGATTCTCTAGTCCTTCGTTGAGCGCAGTACTAGAAACATTGTCTGATCTCCTCCAGAAGTATTAGGATACAGTTGTACTGTATCCCATCAGTGTGGTATTGTAAGCTTCAGTACGCTGGTTATTGGTAACACAGAAGAGCATACATGCAGTGCCAGCCAGGCGTCGCAGATTTCTTTACAGCTTACAATGCATTGCAGATTTGCGGAGTGCTATAATACATTAATTAAAATTCAAAACTGAGCAAAACATAGTTTCCTTTAAAGTGAATCCAATGGCCTTCGGTGACCTTCGATGACAGTTTTACAATGTAAGAAGCTAACGGTATATGGAACGATCTTAACGCTTAGTCTTGTATGCCTAGTTTATCGTCTGACGAGAGTCTGCTCAAAATTATCACCGTCACCTACAGGGTCAATGACTCGCTTCACAAAATCATGCTTCAAGTGCAACCTCCTTGAGTCCTGGTAAAGTATTCAACAAGGTGTCATGTTGCATTTCTTTCCCAACCTCTAGAAATACAGCCTAGCAATGTTTCCTGTCCCTAAGCCTATATGTTTCGAGTCTAGCACTCGTCGAAAACCAAAAAAGTTACCGGAGCAGTGCAGCCGAAATAAATAATCAGCCTAGCCCAGCGTCATAGCAAGTATCAAACTGTACGCGTATTTCAGACACGGAGGCTTCACGGAAAAGGTTTTCAGAAGTGTTTGCTCCAGCGGATAAATAATGGTAATTGAGAAGCTGACCAAAGAAGATAGTCGTGCCGAAAGACCGCGTTTCTGTTTTTTCTTCAACGCAGTCTTTTTACCTGTAACAACAGAACTTTTCTTTTTAAGTCTGCTTCTGAATCTGGCACCTTTTGAAATGTTGATAACCTGCCAGCGACCAGAGTTAGCCGCGATCCCCTCTCGTCATCACTGTCGTTTATATCCCGACAAACCATCAGTTCTCGTCCCATCGTAGTAAACGAGCCACTGAACTATCGTAAAACCAAACACAGAACTGTATTATTTGAAGCGCGTGCTGGATACAGAAATCGTTGCAGGCTTTCACATCTCAGTTTCGCTCGGTAAACAGCACACCAACTTCGACAAAGGCTTTTTCTACTCAAAGGCCCTACTTAAGGCCATAACGACTTCGACAAAGAGGTCTTGTGCAAGCTTGAATTAAGGTTTTCAGGAACAAAAATTAGTTGTTTTAGGTTTTTAATGTTGTAGGTTGGTTATACTTTGTTATAGACATTGTTGTACTGACTAAACAAATGCCTTGATTTTGAAATTAACGTAAAAGTTAAATACTTTGGTACGAAAACATCGACATGCTGTGCGCCGCCTACGTCACACATACCTGCGATGCGCCACCCAGCCATATGACTCACAGTGCATGCTGTAGCTTGCTGCCTGCGCAGCGTAATCGGGTGGCGCATTGCAGGTATGTGTGACGTAGGCGGCGCACAGCATGTCGATGTCCTCGTATTCTGTTTTGAATATTACTTTTAGTTCATTCTGCATTCGGTCACACGGTCGGTACTGCATCCAGTTACCGAATAAGCAAAGTTTTATTATAACAAGGATTAATTAAACGAAATGGCTATGCGCCCCGACAATCGGAGCGCAAAGTAATATGGCTAATGGCTATGCGACCGGATTTACCTAATAAGTAATACGCGATCGTTCTATATCCACCAAACCTAAGGGATTGAACGCGGTGTTAGTGCAAATTGCCAGTTGGTAACTGGTTTTGTTCGAATCATGTCCTCTGACTTGAAAACTGATTTTGTTAGCGATAAATCCAGAAAATGGCCAATTTTGGTTTCCACCGCGAGCAACCTGCACCAGCTCCAACCTGAGGTCAGTATCGAAAGAAAGGAGTCAAGGACTCAATCATACAGATTAGTTCTCACCCTCGGAAACCAGTCTGGACGGCGAATACGAGCATCCTGTCCTGGCATCTGCTGGCTTCCCAATCGCATATCCCATGTGTTATTATTATTAGTATATCAGCACCATTTTCGGATAATAATGTGATGGAATTCCCAACAATTTACAATCCAGTGCAAACCGGTATCGCTCTTGGAAAGCAATATACAGTCGTGACAATTGACGCCGGATAAAATCCCGATTGATCATAGAACTGATAGAAGTATACGGGTACAGCACTTTAAATAAACAACCTAATACAAATACAAACCGTATAGGTACATTTACCGTATGCTTTGATGAAGTAAGAGTGAGAAAATCGTAAATAAAAATAGACTCATATCATCGCGAGAACACCCCCGAGAAGCGCTAAGTACTACTGTAAGCATGTGCGATTCGAGAAAGGACCGGGTTAATTACTTAGCTTTAGGATCGGCGCACACTCTGCATTGTCCAGTTTGTCCTTAGCAACAGCTATGGAAAGCTGTGCAGCGTTGCTCGGTACTAGTTTTTCTGCTCTATTCCTTGGAAATTCAGCGATCCCATCCGTCACTATACAGCCCTGATTCCAGATATCGGTTTTGGTTTTTGCGACTGACCGGAGGTCATATTATGCACAAAAACATCTCAGGCGACACATCGGCATGCCCATTTCTGCACATCAGTCTGTCCTTATATAGCTAGCTAGCTTACATTAACAGTAGCAAAACTCCTGTGTACATTACTTCCAATTTACCATTTTTCAAAGATATGAGACTACTTTATGCTCACTTGCACAGTATTCCATACCGATATTATTGATTGTGAGTGTACTTCTATAGTAATCCCAGGCGCTCGCCTTGTTTTGATACATGCGGTCAAAAGATACTTAATCGCAGTTTATTAGGCGCGAAAATGTCAGCCGATGTTCATTGAAGCTTTCATACTCAGTTTCATTCACTGGGTCGAGAAGGAAGCTGTTAATGACACTCTAATGCTCTTCAGTTGCATTCTGCATCCCAAACAAATCAAATATAAAACTACGAACGCAATAATACACTTATATATGATAATGTTTGTACATGCACGACGGCACATCATTAACTGCATTAAACCGCACAATACTAACGTCATTGCAAATGCTGTATGTACATCGATTGACATCTGCGACAGTCACGGCAAAGAAAAAGGAGAATGAAGGAAGATTACAAATTAATTATCACGGTGCACCAGAGTTTACGAAGTTTAGGATAAATTCGATCGCCTGGAAAATTTATACAAAGGTCAGTTCTTGATCATCCATTCCAAAGTCAGCTTTGTAATTGTGAAAGAGCAGCATTAAAGCGTGCCGGTACTTTCGGTGCAAATCATTTATCTCCTGGTCGCTGGGTTTCTCAACGCGGGATACCGGGATAGGAGCGCCCACTGAAACCGACGAAAACTGTATAATAAGTAATGTTGTTTCGGAATCTCGTCGCCGAAGCAGTACTCAATGATACGCACCAACAATGTTGATTGGGTGTTTGTATGGCATCAACCCATAACGGTAGCCAAATGGTCCCTTGCCGTAAAAGAGGACCGTTACAAATCCCGTCCATTTATGCACCCATTTTTGCATCTTCCTAGCCACTGATTTTGGAAGATTGTCGAATGCTTGTTGATATAAGTCGTTCTCGCCACACGCGAATACCGGCACTAAGTGGCAACTGAAAGGGAGAAAAAGCGCTTCGTGATTCAGAATGTTACAGCTGTACATGTGCTTTGTAGAACATGGAACCAACAAAGTCGTATAGCGAATTTTACTAATGGCAGCAGCTACCGTATCTGTAAAGTATGGTATTTTATATGCCACAACTAGCTAACACGCATAGTATGTGTATTTTCTTACGGTAGTCATAAGGAATTAATTGCCCTATACAAAAAGGTCGGATTAGCATAAACGATCCTGTTTCCCAAGCGTTTCCGCGTACCCGCTTTCTAACGCCGCTTTTATAAAGCCTTTTCGATGTTTCAGTACACACCGACTTCTCCCCGGACCGGCCTCCATCGCTTCTATCGCCCCACCCGCCAGCACCACAATCGCATTCCCCTTCGTTTTCGTAATCTTCTCCATACTCTCTTTCGTCGCCGTGGACGCACCCAAGAGCATCCACAACTCCCGCATCACAGGCCAGTAGAAAGCCACCTTTGTCAGTAAATGACAGGGCGTTAACCCGGGGAACACGCGACTGAATCCGGCGCCCTCCGTTAGAAATGCGGAGAAGCTCCCAATGGCCGCGATGCCATGGGGATGGTACCCGAAGATGTAGTTGTTCTGTTCGGGGAGGTCAACAGTACAGATCAGGTTGACTGGGAAATAACGTGCAAACTGACGAAATAGGGATAAGTGTCGAAAGCTGTAGGAGATTCGATGATTGCCGGTGTGTTGGCTGCCGAAGTCGAGCAGGTACCATACCGTGTACAGCAATGAAATCCAGTAATAGTCCGTGAAGAGCAACAAGAGATACAGTAAAGTGGTGAGAATCCATCCAAATAAAAGAAACTTAATCACTATAAAGCAAGATATTTCCTGCCATGCGCTATCACTGATGTCGAACGAGATTGGTGCCGTATGGTCTAACAGCGAGGTGAAAATTGTTTTACTAAATTCCACAAAGCGCATTGTTAACGTTAACAGAATGAATGGAATATGGACACGGCATTAGCGATCAGCGCTATAGTAAGCAGTTAAATTTGTTCAGCGTTTGAATCAGCGAACGCGTAATATATCAAGGTGCACGCTTCCGTTGAAAAAGAATCTGTGACTTACCAATAATTACAGAACGGTGAGAAATTCCTGCTATAAGTGTACATGTACTGTATGTTACGCGGTAGATCACTTCTGATGCATGGTCAGCAGGTTTCTTGTCCTAACGGTAAGCTATATTGTACCATTTCGTGTGTAATCTGTTTACCTTAAAGCAAACCAAAATATACCAAACTGTACAAACAACCGTACGTAGGTAAAGCTAAAAATAAGCATTAGCAAAGGTCAAGTTTACGGACGCAGTCTACACTCTTTGCCACTTTAGTGTTGCGTGCGTTTTGATGATGTTCTTAGGCAGATTTCAATTCAGCGCTAATGCTTTGGAGACAGACCGTTAACAGAACACATCTTGCAAGCGTGATCGCTGTAATGACGTAACATTGATCGACCTAACATTGATCAACTACCGTAAACTGCAAGCCCTATTTTTGATAATGTGGAATCATAACATGCATAAGTACCTGAAGTATTCACATAGCTACCGCTAATTGTGTCTGTACTTTAATTTAGCTTATGTTGTTCCTTAATTTGGAACCGCTGCTTCAAACTTCCTAATAAATAGTAGCTGCAAATCTAACAAGAAGTCTTCCATTGTACCGATTGAACGCATAAAACCAAGAGGAAGCACTACGTAAATAGTATGCAAAGACCACTTCAAATAGAAGTGGCCAAATGCAACTAAATACGGAGTACCTTTCCACAATAAGTCAGAGCAAAAGACACAGTCATTATTAGCCGACAACTACCAATATGCCATTCTTAACAGTAAGCAGAAACGTAATGGAAACGACGTATCTAAATCCTTAAACAACGCAACGTGATTCTACTTGTTCGAAACTATCCAATCTGTGAAATATGAAGTGTTATGGTTTTTTTGAATTTATCAGCTTACTGATAACAATGCGTACATGTTTGGGGCAGTTTCACAAAGGCTGCGACAAAGGATTCCGCGGAGCTGGCTGGGGAAACGAAGGGACTAATATTTACACAGAACGACAAACTTATGAAGCTTCTCAGTTTAACGAACAACTTCTGCGGCGTCTCGGGACGAAACGGCAAAAACGAACCAGTAACCATATACAGTAAACTGTACACTGGCGTTCAAAATCACGCACATACCGTAGAATACTATTTGGCTCCCGATGGCGAATCTGAATTCGACAAATGGGAGACCCGCATGCTGTAAGCCCTTACTGGAAAAACTAAACTACACCAAAGCAAACAAACATATTTAATCTTTCTAACCTCATGAAAAAAGGACTGGTCACAGTACTGGGAGTAAAGGTGCTTTCAATTTGTCACCCGCAACATCATATAAGAAATGCTAGAAACGGGAAAAAAAGGTAAGATTTGGCGGATTTATAATTAGATTATCAACTTAATGATCAAGCTCAAGAACATGAATTTTGGGACCATAAATATATTTTGCGGAAGAAACGGGTAAAATATATATATATGTCATTCGATCTAGCTTTAAATACTTGCTTTTATTCCAATTAACAATTTCTCCGACATCTAGCAGTAGCAAACGAAAATTACTAATTTTGTTAAAAGTGTTAAAATTCAAACAGTCTCCATATTCCATAATCTCCATCTGCACGTGCTTATTAATAATATTTCCTAATATTACGATATTTTCGATATGTATTAATGGAAAAAAATCGTTGCAGAAAAATGCAGTGAAATATTTTTCGTTTTATTTGGTATTTAATTTCTGGAAACCTTTTTAACCTTCAAGATTGTGAAATAAAAACATATTTTAATTTTAAAATCTGGTATAAACAACTTAATTTAACAATAATTATGTTGTTAAATTCGGTATTTTTTACATAGTTTTTAAATTAAATGAACCCTTGAATGGGGAATTACAGTATATTTAATATTACTGTATATTTAATTTTTAAGTTTTTCGCAAATCTTCCAAGTCATCAAGGATAAGACAGATCTGGAACGCAGGGAAGGCCGTACTCGTCGTGAAAAGTGGATTCAAAAGATCCAGGGAAATTGCATTAACTGCCGAAGCGGCAGCAATCCAGGCAATCCAGGATTCAATCCAGTTGGACTTGAAAAATTAACTAATCGAATTCAGGGCACCCTTAAATATTTCCGCGGGAAAAATTGTGTAATTACTAATTTTTGGATCCGGATCCAAAATCAAACAATTCCTGTTGGAGTATACTGCTTAAACTACACTCGGCCACTGGATTCAATGCCACAGATAAGAGAGTAAGTATCTAAATATATATTTCAGAGTGACAAGCCAATCGCCAGGAAGGAATTACCAACAAAACAAGACATCAAACAACAACTGCTGATATCTATGCATATCGCAACAATGCATTATTCTGCGGACGCAGGCCACAGCTGTGATCGCTACACCGGCATAAAGGAGCGAGAACCAGCTGAATCGTAACTACACCAACAAGCTCCAGATTTCGAACAAGAAATAAAGGATGCATATGACACTGGCGTTCAAAATGACGCACATGCCGTAGAATACTATTTGGCTCCCAATACCAAATCTGAATTCGACAAATGGGAGACCAGCATGCTATAAGCCTTTACAGAATAAGCTAAACTAAACTAAACCAAATCAAACAGACATATTTAATCTTTCTAACCTCATAAAAAAAGGATTGGTCACAGTGCTGGGAGTAAATGTGCTTTCAGTGTGTCGTTCCTTCAGCTGTGTCGTAACTGAGTTGGATGGACTCGAGACAGATTATTGCTTCATGTATGTACTGTAAATTGGAAACAGGATTACCAATACATACATAGGCGACATTAATAATGAAGATAACAAGGGCAAAAATGAACTATACAATTGTTGCGCATAGGCAGTACTACTAAGTACTAACATAATGGATTTCTGACACATTCCGAGTACCTGCAAAGTCAAATCAATCCTGTAAGGGAAGCGTATGGTTCGCTTAGATGTTTTACAGTGTAGAGTAGGTTCGAACGTACCAAACACCATAATACATCAGAACATTTAAATAAAAAATGTACTTATTATTTTACGCGATTGGTAATAACTCAATAAGGTTGTTGTTCAATAGGAGAGGGAAAAAAACCTACGGAAAAGACCTGGTATTTTGGTAATGCGGGATATTCGAAGATTACAGAATCGGACAGAAACGCTGATTCCACGCGCGGCGTTTGCACGTTTAGTGCGAGAAATCGCAGATAAACAAATTAAAGATCTCCGTTTCCAAGCAGCGGCTCTAAATGCGTTGCAGGTAAATTAAGCTAATGATGACTAAATCTAATTAAATTATACAATAAGAAATATTAAATTACTTAATAATTAGTCATTAATCAATGTAATATTCTGGTGCAGGAGGCTTCGGAATACTTTCTGACTAGCTTATTCGAAGATGCTGATTTGTGTGCTCTACACGGCCAAACTACTGTTAATAATAATTTACCATAATACCTTCTTGTGATTCACATTAAATTTTGTGAATATTATGGAGCAAAGTCTTAATTATACACGCTTTCGGGGAACGTTTACACCAGTTCCTGCAACGGCTGTTGTGAGGTCAGATTTGGCATCTTCCTATGTGCGGCGTGCCCATTTTACAACGGAAAGCGCGCTAAACGTTCCCAAACGTGATTTTAAGCATTATCAAACGTAATGTTTTTGGAATTTGCCGTAAACAGCCAAAATAAATTATTAGCAGTACATTTTCACCAAAAAGACAACACTCTCCCACTAAATACGAACAAAATATCTCCATACGCCGCAACCCTTTTGAAATACAATTCGGCTCATGTGGAAACAAAGGACCAACGGGGTAACGCAGTTATAACAACTTCTGTATAGCGTCACGCTAAATAACAATTAAAATACATTTCCAACAAGAAATCATAATCAATGAACTTCCGCTTTATTTGTTTTCGAAAACCCGCTGTTTTTTAGCAAATTTTTGTCATGAATTGGAAGTTTTATACATGGGCTCTGTTCCATGTAGTCAACAGCCCTTCTCTGAGATTCGGGAACTTCCAGCGTTGCAAATGGATTGCAATTTGCCCGCTAGCGCAAACCGCATTAAAATGTCACGATAACATTTGCGGTATATATAAAATTTACTATTTAAAGTGTCCATGATGAAAAACTCATGAAAGCATCAGAATTTAAATTATCTGCTATAATTCACAGCATCCGTTAGCCTATGACATTTCAACGAAGTTGAACCCGCTAAAGTTACTGGATGTGTTAAACGACGGAAAACGATACTGATTAGAACATTTTCACATCTACAAATGCCTTGTCTGAAAAGAATCAAACAAGAAGTCGCAAAAAACTTTACGATGAAATGCTACGAAATAAGGCTACAGCCTACAGTACTTGCGTTGCGAATTTCCCGATCATCGGTTACAGCATACGTAAATATGTACAGTACTGTACACATATCTTAACATTTCGAAGAAGCAGCTGAACTCTACACCGTAGAGTGCGCCGTAAATCTTATCCTTATGACTTTATCGATATGGTTTTCTAACCTGGATATGCTATGGTCCACGATGTGACGTCGAACTTTCGAAAGTGGCATAATGATGGGAAGGACGAAAACTGGAGTTTATACAGCGACACACTTGACAGATATACGTCCTGGCGCAAAAAAACGTTTGAGCTTTGCGTAAGGTCGCGCTAGATCCAGGAGGTCGTGAATCATTAACTTCAGTTAGGGGACACTATTAAAAACTGACTTTTTGGCTCGTGTAATGTCGTCAGTCACGGGTTCGAAAGTACCAATAACTCAGGGAGTGGGAATTCGAAGCTGGTAGCTATAGAAACCGCAACAACTTGCGCACTAGCAGTCGGTAACTAGGAGCGATTGCCTTTCGAACTGCGTCCAGGTGCACCACTGAGAAATCGGCAGCGATGGAAACTTTGAACGTACGAACGATGAAGAAGCAGGGGTCACCCACAGTATGATAGCTTGCGTATGGCAAAGGTTTGTCATCTCGAGTTTCATTCTAATTGTCTACTCCGCGCCGACAATTAACTTTTTGGTGACCTCTCAAGGGAAGATATACAACAAAACAGACTTGAGAAAACAAGAAATCTTTTCCATCGTTATAGCACCCAAAACGTATGCGGTAGCTGTACTTTTTCAAATTGAACATTACAGTACGCTCTACACGATTGCTGGACATACATGATCCATTGAATGTTAACATATTCATTTTTTGATCTGCATACTGCATGTTTATTTCTGTTTATGTTAAACAATTCCCGATCTTGCGTGGATTGTTAACGTTCATACCAGTCGCTTGTTGCATGCTTCATCAGTGTGTACTCGACTTTTGTTTCGGCGAAATGTTTCTGTGAGGATGTTCTTGAATAAACGAAACTATAGGAATTCTAGTGTAGTGATCCGATTTTAATCAACAAAACTCTATAACCATGGTGCAACAAATTACAAAGCAACAATACAGTAAAGGCTAATCAAAAGGATAAAAGCGGCAAAAATCACACCAGTAGAGAAACATCTGGCACCTCTAAACAAAACTCGTCTAAAATGTAACAAAAATTCAACACCATCCAACCACCGACGCCACACTCCAAAAGAACCGGTCAGCTTTCAACCAGGGCGGGTCATGATCCGTTTCAAGCAACAGGGACACCGACACGAAGACCAGAAAGACGAACACAACAAGACAATCGAAAAAATACTCATAGAAACCATAGTGCAGCCGAATCCCGATATATACTTTACCACAGATATCAGTTTTCCATTTCTCTCACATATTTGGCCCGTGAACTGTGTGTGGAGCGTGTTTATAGGCTTTGGCGGTAGACGAGAACACCGGCGCAGAGTGTTAGTAGGCCGGTGAGTAAGGCGGTGACGCGGCTGGGTGTGAAGCGTGAAGAGCCGTTGCAGTAGTTGGAGTCACAGGTGCAGGTTTGTATTAGGCCTTGCCACACGCAGCCGTCGCTGGTCGCACCGAAGGACGGCTGGCCGCCCATCATCTGGTTGGGGGGTGTACCGCATCCGCGGGTAACGATGGCTGTAAAACAGCAGAAGAGTATTAATTAAAGTGTACATGTTTCTTCGTTTTACAATGAAAACATAAAGTCTTGTAATTATATGATTCATACTACATTTTTTGTAACAGAGACATCCAAATCGTACTTTACATTCAATGTGAAACATAATTACCAACCACACAGGAATGTTAATGATGTTGCAGCCAAATACAAACGTTAACAAACTAAAATCCGCAGAAAGTAAAAACATGAAGCTTTCCGTATACAGTACAGTAAAAGTGAAGCAGACTGCTCGCGGGCTATGTCTATGGTCTGTCGGATGTTGCATGTTGTTTTAAGGAAGGAAAAAACTCTTTCAACGTTGACAATCTATGCGACTAACTGTACGTATAACTTCTTATATTCACTCTGCACCCAAAGCACACAAAAAATACTCCTGTGCATTATGAAGCGGAAAGTAGAAATATTACGATCAGATCTGTATAAGTATCCAAAAGTCTCCATAGGTGTAAAAGAACTGTATTGGAAAGCGTGAAACCATGGCGCGAAAAACGGTTACAACGCAGGTGGGTCAGAGATTAACAGTTACGGTTACAAAGTAACGGCCGCTTAATTAAACATGGTTGTTTTGTTTCCTGTATGAAACGAGTAACATTTGACACAGATTCGATCTTTGTTGTTCCTGAATTTACGACAACCATCTTTTGGCATTTAATAACCCTAATAACGGTCCATTTCTACACGCAGCGTGACCGACGGCAGAATCTACCAGACAAAGATCAACGCGGACAAATTATCGTTCCTGCAACGGCACGTGGGAAATATGCTCGCTCTCAACCGGTTTCTTAAGCGTTTAATTTTTCCAACCGCTAACCGGTTTTCTATCGTATTTGTTCTTGCTATTACCCCTCTTTCGAATATTTTCGGCCGGCGCAAAAATCACTGTGGCAATCGAAAAATTTCTCGTGGCAAACAGAAAAAAGCGGAACACTTTTACCTTTTGCTAGTACAGTTAGTTGTGAATATTTTGTGCCTGTATGATAATCCATAATGATCCACTGCCAGTGAAGTGTGGTTGTTTAAACGCCTGAATCGGCATCTATGAATACATTTTACAAGTGCATAAACATGCTTATTCCGATGCTGATGCAGGCAATAACGCACCACCCCGACACTAACTCCTAATGTCAATACAAACACAACAATTATCGGATAATCAGTTTGGGGTTTCTCTTTAAGACGAAAGAGCCCAAGTGCCTCAAAGTCAGCTGTGTTACGTTTGACTCTATATAACGAACTAAGGATTTGAAATCCAACTCCGCAGTTGGATCGGAGACCCGGTTGAGGTTTTCAGCACTTGTTGCCGTTTAACTGGCAGGCCATGGCCATGCATGATTTTTTAGTGCAAAACAAAAAAGATTTTTTCCTGATAATTGGGCTGTTCGATTAAAACCGAATTGTTATTTTTCTCTACTCTGAAAGGTAATTCACTGACTGCACCCAATAGACATTCATTTCCCGTACATTACATCATTTTTCAATAATTTTTCTTCATCAGTCCGTTGCTGTAGTGACTTCGTAAAGCTTTTTTATAGTTCTGAACCATTTTTTAATCGTTTAACCGTATGCGCAGTCACCAGAGGATAGATACTGCCGTACTAGTTCGACAGCGTGAATTGTAGTGCAGTGGCATCATAGTGTCGAAGTGTACCATAACGACGCCGACCGATGAATCATAACACAGACAACAACAAAAAATGTTTAAAAATCGATAAATTCTTTTTTTGAGTTGGGAAATGACAGCTACAAGCGCTACACTACGTTGTCAAAAAACTGTAGCTATAATATTATTACAGGCACTCTTCAACACGAGCCCTTCGTGTTTCCGATTACGACTGATGTAACAGTATCGTCGTTGCTAATTTTTCAAAATGAAACAAGATCTAAGAACATCGAACTCCGGGCACATAAGTAACCGTATTAGCTATCAAAGACTGAAGACCTGCGTATTTCCTGGGCTTACCTGGACCCTGGGGATTGACCTGCGTCATCTTGTAGCAACGGTTCATATCCCCATAACCGCCGAATTGCTGTTGTCCGGGTTGCTGTCCGAATCCACCCGGCTGTCCAATACCACCCGGCTGACCGCCAATTCCACCTTGTTGATTCCACTGATTACCGAACCCTCCGCCGCCATATGACCCTCCACTGGAGCAGTCCTGGTACGCCATCGTCCCGGTCTGGTAGCCGTCCGCGCAACTCGGATTCTGGCTGGAGCTGCACGTGTAGCATTTGCGCGCCAAAACTGCAATGTATATTCGAGACTGACCGGATTGTTTTATATGTAGATACTACAGTAATATTCGTACGACATCTGGTTGAACCAGTAAAACCGTAGAATTCGTAAAATTCGAGATTAGCTGTTATATGTAGTACGTACATGGGTTTGTCGTGTTTCTTAAATGGTTATATAATCTTCCACAAAAACTTACTGTGTAAAAAAATGCCTAATGGCTCTGATTACATATTGATTAAGCTGTTTGCATACATGACCAGGTGGATTAATTACTGTGCAGGTTAAGCGCTATGCCGAATATTCCCGTTTATTAGTCGTCACATCGAAAAAAGGCTCAGTTTCCATTTCCTTTTTAATATTTTGTGTAATGGACAAAAAATCGTAATATTTATTAACATTACCTAAAACAAGAAATCAGTTTTTTGTTATTAATTTTATATTAATATATTTATATATATGGATATATGTACTATATTTGTACATATATATCTTAGATTAATATATAATATATATATATCAGATTAATATATATTTATATATTATATGGATATATGTACTATATTTGTACATATATATCTTAGATTAATATATAATATATATATATCAGATTAATATATATTTATATATTATATGGATATATGTACTATATTTGTACATATATATCTTAGATTAATATATTAATTTATTTATTAATAATACTATTTACTGCATGATTTTCTAGAGACAAATTAATTCGTTTTATGCATTTGCACTAAGTCACATTATATTAAAACGGAAAGAATTAATTAAAAATAAATCTCCACGATTAAAAAGCACGCTCCCTCATCTGACACACTTTTTCTCTATGACTAATCCCACCTGGACGTTAATGACCCAAATCTAGTACTACTGCATTGTGCCATCCCAAATGATACTGATCGATAATCGATAATTCATACCGACAAAGGTGAACGAACTGTCCAGAAATGTTAAGCATCAACACTGATACATATCCGCATTTTTCGCATTTCGTTTTGAAT
>JAQGAU010001639.1:0-18289 GCA_034698045.1 Paramacrobiotus richtersi | reverse complement strand
TGGCCCCGATTCTCGTCCGTAAATCAAATTGGGCGTATGGGCTTAATAATATCGAGTCCCCGCCGACAAAATTGATCCCTCGTAAGTCCGCCGATACCGCTGGTGCCCACATTGCAAAGAACATCAGAAGATACAGCAGACGCTGCCAACGTTTTACCGGACTGCGCTTCGGTGTATCACTGAGATCCCTCCCGGTAACCATATCCTGGAACAGCAAACTACGCGTTAACGTTTGTAACACCATTTCTTTTACATTTGGCTCGGGAAGAACGTTCAATTAATTCTTGTAGTCATTCAACAGCTGCTGAGCAGAATGATTTATGAATAATAAAAATGATGATTTTGCGTGTCTATGGCAGAATGATTTATGAATAATAAAAATGATGATTTTGCGTGTCTATGTAGCTCTGTCAATCACAGGATATTACAGAATGCTGGTTGTACAAAGAAACATGCAGCTCAGTAGAATTTGCAGACGGTGGTTAACAGATACATATAAACTGCCAAGCTAAATGGGAAGAGGCGCGAGTGATACTGGCGTACTGACCTTCTTCGGCTGTACACAGATTGCACGGGACTGCGCCATTCCGCCAAAGATGCGCCCCCGGAACCCGGCCGTTCCGCCGCCCGCACCTCCATCGCTAAGCCCGCCCATGAAATCACTCAGACCGCCGTCGCTCCCACCAGCGATTCCTCCACCCATCGGACTGCCGCCCATGGCCTCACTCGACGGCTCCTGCGCACAGTCAGATTAGATAAAACTGTCTGTAAAAACTACCTGATTACCTGAAAATCTATTCGAAAACTAAATTCTGAATTCAAAAATTAATCCAAATACGGAAACAAGTGAGCCACCAGTAAACACACAAAGACAAAGTCTTTTCTGTACGAAATACGCTGAAAGAGGACTACCGTTCTGGTATTATCCACTACGCCCCGGTAGACGACGTGAATGCTTTATCTAGAACTATATTGGTTCTTCCTCGCCGGAACCTGTAGCAAATTTTTAAAAGGAAAGGCAGTCACTTACGAGCGGTTGGTAGCATTTGTGGGTGATGTCGCTACAGGGCGGCCAACCGGAATTCTCCACCTCAAACTCATAATTTTCCTCATCTTCTTCACAGATGCCCAGTTCCTTGAAAAGTCCATGGTATGTAGAGTGCACGTGGCTGGTCATCTTCCAGTAATGCTGCTGTCGGCAGTTTGCGTTGAAAAGTGCGATCAACTGATCAGCCGATGGAAGGACAGCACCAGGCAGTTTGGGTACCACAATCAGCTGCTCCGAGTCCGAGAAGCGGTCCTCATCAACAAAGAGTTCATCCAGCTGCTGCTTCTCGGTGGATCTCTTTCGAGTGCGCTGCTCCACAACGAACCCTTTCAGTACACGATCTGGCAGACTGACACTGACTAAACCACAAGGTCCCAGCATCAGGCCTGTGTACCATTTCCACGGGTCCTCCGCCTGCAGACGCAGCAACACTTCCACTGGATACTCCTCTGCCAGTGTGTCAAGTCCTTGTTTAATGCGCGGCCCATGTTCACACAGATAATCGCAATAACGACCCAAAGGAATCAGCTGGGGCCCCGAGTGCCCAGTCTCCCCAAAATGAACAAGGCCTGCAGCCACCACATCAGATTCGCGGCCATTATGCAGCAGTCCATCGTCACTGCGCACGTCTGCGCTATCAATAGTCATTACGATAAAATCTGTGGAATTAGAATAGTTCAATTACAGACAAACACACTGTCACACACATGATAACTTGAACGAAAAGCTGAGCCTATAAATTATGTTTCTGGAATACAGATTCAAAATGGTTAACTTGAGTAATCGCCGCGTGAATGGCAGTTACCACGTTGCGTATACCGCACGATCGTGCGCATTACAGCTGCGTGGGTTACATACGTCGTACCGTCCGTATGCAGTACTTGACATGCTGTTTGTGGTGTGCTTGCTTGCACATGGTTTAAAGTCTCGGAAACCAAAGGCAAGACCATCGAGGAGATCCAGGCCAAATTACGACAGGCCCTATACTAACTATGCATTAGTTCGTGTTCGATCCGCGTATTCCACAGAAACTGTACTTTTACGACAGCACGACTTATTGCTACGGTGGCGGTTGGTGTAAATTTATGTGATACTGTATAATTATGATACCGTTGCGTTGTTGCTGATGACCTGTTGCTTATTGCTTTGCTGTTGATAATTTCCAACATCACAGAGTTACGCTCGCGGTGATGTACCGATCTCCGGTAGTTGTGCAGTGTTCGGCGTGTTGGCGTTGGATGGCTGTTTTTTCGAAGCGAATCAGTGCATTTTGGTTATTTGTGAGTTCTGCGGCTTGGATTTCCATGAATCAGGCGAGTAAACAAATTGAAAATACAAAGGCTCGATGGAGATGACGCAAAATTAAGCTGCAAAACTGCGTCGACACAGTCTGTAGTGTGTATGATCCAGTGCAATATATAACATATGCCACTTTGGAAACAGTAAAGTTTATGAAGGTCAATCTCAGTTGCTTTATCCGCATATGCAACATAATCCTATACTCATCTTTCAAGGAACACCTAAGCGATGCTCCTAGGCATACAAAAACTGAAACGTTCTTGTAGTTTTTGACCTGTACTCATTGTATTTGTGCAAAAACCAGGAAAAACTTTCGTCTGCAAAGAGCATGACGGTATTTGGCGGTGTGTATGATTTAATCTCAGTTCGACTGTTCCACTGTCTTCGATCCATACACTTAGGACCAGAAACGTGATAATATCATTCAACTAACAATAAAAATCTCCAATGTAGAGCGTAAAAACCTGGCAGAAACAACTGACGTGCACACCGGCATACCGCAAAAAGAATTGTGAATTATTACACATGGCAAAATGAAGGGTTGCAGCTTCTGTACGGTACAAGCAGCACTCGCAAAACAATTTACTAATCCTAAGATAGTGTTGTGGCTGGCTAAACTTGTCTTGTTAATTGTTTATTCTGTCAGTTGGTTTCCGCTCTCATCTGTCACTCTTACACACTAAAATTATCTGCGTCAGTGCATGAAGAGATTTAAACATATTGTAATCTAAGTTTTTGCTTTCCGAATGGAACCCTTTGAGCACCGATTATTCGACCGTCTACAAAATGAATATTGTCAGTCATTTCAATTAGGTGAGTAACATGTAACTGTACATTGCTTCCTTAGGGTTTTCTGTAGTATCCAACGAAAATCGCATAAACGTACAACATCAACAAACCCAGATTACCATCCGGCGATAAAACTCACTGTTTTTTGCCTTTCAGTTTTGGCTGCTGTTGTTTTGTTTGTAATTGCGGAATTATATTTTGTAATTTTTGTTAAGTTGCAGAGTTTTCCAGATTGCCTGATTTTGTTTTCTAACAAATATTTCAGTTATTTTTTTCTGCATCTTGTATGTTTAATATAACTGGAAAAAAGGTATTGCAAATACTACGTGCGATAAAATTATGAGGAGCGTGATAATTTTTGGAAGAAGCGGCATCACCGCCATTGATCTACGAAATCGTCAATGATATATTCCTTGTGGAAAGTACAAGCTGGAAAAATATCACGGACGTCGCATCGCTTTCTCAATTAATCACTTCCGATAACGTCCTGTTTATCCTCATGCATCGATATCGCTACTAATCAAAATCGGGTACGCTTCAAAAAGCACATCTTTGCAGATACATACAAGGGACAGCCAAAACAATGCACTGATGCAGTTTTTCAAAAATACAATATTTAACAAATTATTCACAGTGTAGCCCAAACTTACAACCGATCACTTAATCACCAAACTTGCAACGGAAAATAAAAACAAATTTCTCTTGCTGTTGATTGCTCTTTGGTATTGGTTTCATTACAAACGTCAAGAAAGGCCCGAGGACCTAGTAAAGCCACTGCACTACACTTTCCTTAGTTTATATCGCTATGTCGCGCACTAAATTGTCGCTAAACTATAGCTATGTCAACTTTTCCATTCGGCAAAATATTACTTACAATATTATCAACAATAGCATACAATAATCTATACTTACTATTTTATCGATTTATATTTTATTAATTTAAACATTCTCGCAATGCAGAAAAGTGAAATAGGACAGAAAATAATTAATATTACTGTTATTGGGAATGAACACGTCATACAAAACCTGACAACCGCTTTCGTTATTTTATTTCGTCGTCCAGTGCTGTTTTACGAATTATTAGTCTTAGCTGCATGGGTACTTCAAAACTATTAACTAGACACAGGCAAGTGCGGTAGTGTGAATTGGTGAATGAAGAAGTGAATGCATTAGAAGTACTTTAATGATGATTCGAGAATTGACAAGAGTCACATGGAAAACATAAAAACAACAAGGCTATTCCAACAAGAACACGTTACTGAGTCCCCTTCGGGGCGAACATCCATTCACGCACCCCAATGTTCGGGGGCCAGTTCTTAGCAGTGAACATTTTATCCGTCTGGTCGGCATAAGTACCAACACGTGCGAACAAACTGCTCTATTCTGTTCTGCGAACAAACACACGTGCGAACAACATGCATTAGAATCGTGGTACAGAGGTAGCTTGTTTCGTGTCTGCATGTTTGGTTTCGGGGAATAAGTTACAAGTGATAAATGTGGACAAAGTTTAAATGTGTAAGAGCATACTGTCGACGTAAACACTGGAGACGTATAGCGAATGGCGCCAAAAAAAATGTGAACATAACATGCTCGAGTTTTTTGTTCGGACCGGGACCACCAAAGCAAAATCGGCATTTATGAGACAATGAAGACGGCAATAGGCTGCCGCTGCGGCGCAGCGGCTGCGCTACGACTCGGGCACATTTGATCACTTCTCATTTATAAAGAACAGATTTTTCGTTAGACGCCACATCCTTTCGGCTCTTCGCTGCAGAGTCCAGATACGCTTATCAGGCATCATATTCTGTTCTGGTTGTGCTCCCGGTTGTACACAACTTCTTGCGGATAGTTTACGTCAAACGCTGCCGTTGCCTAGATAGATGTAACACTTGTTGCTCGCTTGTATAGCGATTTATACCAAATCGGGCTTTGTTCGTAGAATCACTTGATTTCCCGCCAAAATAGTCCAACTTTTTGACTGCGCGAGACAATTTAATGACTCCGCATCTCTCCGCACATGGTTCCGGACTTCAAACCATTCCGTTAGTATTTACAAGTGATTTGTCATAATCGTCACAAGTTTCAAAATGGCTCCCACTTTCTGATCCACCAAAATATCCCGTCGGACTAATTTAGCACTTAGCGTAGTATTATTTCGTTCGGCCGAATTAATTTGGGTATTTCTCGTGCATCCCGTGGTTTAAGAAGAACTGAATTCAGCCTTCATACATATCTGTTTCTCAGATATTTTCGTAAAAAATGAAAACTAACTTTTGTTTCGCAGCGTTTCAAGTTTTAATGTGTAGGGCTAGGAGAAATTAATTCACTGCGTTTACACGGGCCGGGTTTCGAATACACAAAGATTGACCACCGGCGGCAGCGCAGCGACTCTGACAACGACTGAAGCAATCGGACCAAATCCTGCGGGATACGCATTAGAAGTCGAAAATTAGTTGTTGCTGAGAAGGTCTGTTACGTTACGGTAACAGCGCAACGTAGGGATATTAAACGGCACTGCTGCAAGCCTGCAAGGAATCCTCCCAGTATCTACGTTCGTGAAGAAGCCGACCTATTGACAATTTTCGTGTCAATGGGTACGCCCTTGAAATGCCGACAGGCTCCACACGGCGCATCTTCTAGCATGTAGCCTATTTATACACGCTTTGGTTATAGCTTCTGTATAAGCAACGCTCGCAACTGATTCAGTCATACTAATGCTCCGGTACCGTAGTGTTGTGGCTTGTGAATTGAGATCTTTTCTTTCGTTGTCCACGTTAGTGACGTTACTCTGTCAGCTGGTTTCTAGATATTTACGCTCCTTATTAATATCCTGCGCGCGTTTTTAAAATCCCTTTTTTTCTGGTAAGCCAGACATACTGGATAATATTTAGTAAACATGAAGCACAATCAAGTGATGGGAAAAACTCACAAAACAACGAATATTGGCAGTGTACATGCAATTTGCGTATAAAACTGCAGACATAATATTAATAACAGCGACTAAAAGCGAAAATCACCAAATTGATTCCATTTGGCAAGTAAAAACTACGACTACCGTACGTTAAAATCTCTACATGGATCGGCATAAATAACTTGCCATTGTGAGTGTTTAAATCACAGCTACGAACTGCTATCATGTTGTAACCGATCACAGCCATTATTCTACGAAATCGTCTACGGTATTCCTTGTGGAAAGTTTAAGCTGGACAACTTGCTCTGCCATCTCATATCGCTTTCTGACAACAGTGCAGTAACCGATAAGCGAGAAAAACTTGGATGAATTATTTTAAAAATGCAGTTATACAAACAATGATGGAATAATCACATGCGTATAACTGTTCTAATCATTAAACACGTACTGATACATACTGTTCATGGCAGCGCTTTATATACAAAGAAGAACTTTTTCAGCAGTTCTGATATTAGACAGTCATACTGTTTACGCAGTGTTTTCGCCGATGTATATTCGATTACATCGCTGACGTTTTATTATATATTAGTATTTTTTCTTTTTCTATTTGTTTCCGTTTTAGGGGTTATCTACGTTCTGGATCGTCATGAAATTGTTTAAATGGTGCCCTTTTTGCTGCTGTTAGCCAGTTACGTTACGTACATGTTTATCAGTTTTTTTTTATTTATTTTCTTTTATTGGTTTATTTTATTTTTCTCTTTCGTTGCGCTTTTCTAGTTAGTCTTCTTTACCATGTATTTTATTTTTAACTCATTTTAATATTTTACTTTCAGTACTTGCACTGATTACCGACTTATTAGTGACCTTTACAGTTTAATTAGTGTTAACATTCATTTGACTGTACAGTACATGCGCGACTAACAATGTATTCTCCACAATGGCACGTAACATGGCAGTTTGAAATTTGCTGGAGTTGCACCAGGCGTCCCGGTTGACCTCAACGATTCCCGGTCAATTGTCAATACCACCATTTTTTCAGTTTTTCCACATAGCACACTGACGACTCTTTTTGAGTCGATTAAGTACAGCATCTAAATGTCCTCTGCATAAAAGCAATGACAACTTGTAAGTGGACAGGTAAATTGCCAAATAAATGAACACTATTATTTCGCGGAAATTATTAAGAAATAATAAAAAAATCATTATTAAAATTATTACAAAATTATCAAAAAAGTTCTAAAAAGCTCAAATTATTTGTGTGTTCCTCTTCTGGAATCTTTCCGTGAAGAGTTTATTAAACGGAGTGCACAAACGTCTTCCTGTCAACATAGCTACAAGTGTCAGTAGTCCGTAATGGAGGTTAAGCTTCAGAAACAGCACAGTGTCTGTGAATCCCTACGTCCTTATGGTCCTTGTTCTAACTCTGTTCTGTGTGATCGCTCTCCAGTTTTTGCGGTATTTTTTGCTCTTCCTTCCAGCCAGTTTGAGTCAGACGTGTCTTAAACAAAATCTGTCCAAAATTCAGTCAACACAACATTTAAAAATCAGGCAACAAAAAAATTATTATTATTTAGAAAATTATTCTACCGTCACCGAATGCGGACACTGCGCTTCGACCGAAGCGAAAGATAAAAAGGTAAACAGACGGTAAAAAGTCACAATTCCAACCCTTTTCCGAACGCTGCTTTTTACAGCGAAGATGCCTATATGCATCCCTAAATTCCCGAAAGGTGGTAGGCCAATACACTACGCTTTTCTACGGTCATCAAGCCACACTACAATCGTACAAACTGACATACAGTAAAAGTAGTGATTTTTTCGTTTTTCACGTAATAACGATTAGGACATTGTAAATAATGCTATCCACGATATCAGAAGCAAAGCGGTAAAGTAAACTTAATTATACAACGACAAAGTTAGAGATGAAACATTCCCACAAAGAATATGTACAAATAATTACTATTATATAATAATAATGAACTGGATACTAATAAACAACTGGACCTTCGACAAAAGTCAATAACAAACTGAATATTGATAAACCTAATATTCACCGAATTTTATTAGATAAACCGTTTATGTTACATTCAAGGCGGTAGATTTCACGAAATCGGATAACTGTTCAAAAAGAAGGGCGAGCAAAAACAAGTTTATTCATAGTGGAACTGAAGGGATTTTTCTGTTAACGCCAGTCAGCCACTGTTCTACGGTCTACCACACTGATACTTAACGGTCGGAAAGACACTTTCCGTCAAAATGTGTTTTGTAAATACAGACACACGTTACATTAAAATGTAATATTAATGAATGAACTACATGCAAACAAAAATTTGCTGTTGACTTGTTTTGTTACTGATTTATTTAGCGTATAACATCATCACTGCAGCTATCATGCCGGTTTTAATTTGCACTATTAACGGAATCATCTTGATTTCCTTTGTTTTTCGTGTCTGAACGCTAACCGATTTTTTACCGAGTTGTTGTAACGATACTTTTCTCATAATATAAATCCGCGTATCTTTTCGATCCTCATCATTTGACATGTTCTTAGTTACTGCAATAAAACCTTTTTTAGTGCACTGTTTTATTGGCCGGATCGCTGGTGATCGGCTAAAACATATAGCATTAAAATGAATTATTTGTAATGCTGCCAACATTTGCTACCAATTACGTTAGCCAGAATTAAGAACGGTTAAAACACAAGGTTTTTCTTGGCATTGATGGTTGTTTGTCATTGCTCGAATTACTGACAGTGCAGGACAATCCGGCGAATTTAGCGATGCCATGGACAGTTTATGTTGCAAAACTGCCACAGATATTGCTTCACTTTCTCGAAATAATTCTGTACCGGTAACAAAAAAATTTACTAATACCTCAGTCGATTTCAGGTATTACGAAAGCCAGCCAGAGAATTTGTTCAATTAATTATAGGATAATCCCAGAAATTTTGTGTATCAAACATAGGCATATACCTGTTAGCAGCAGCATTATACACGCTTCGCAAACAGTTTCTCAGCAGTTTTGATATCAGCAATTTTCTTTTTTTGCATGGTGTTTTTGCCGATTATTTTTTCACGTTTACATGGAGGTAGTTTTTTTTCCCCCGAATTTTTCCCTTCTCACAATAGTTATCGACCGAAGCGGAGCGAAGGTCCTCTATACTCAGCTCTAATGGATTTCGATGTGTGTCTGTCATTCGGTCGGTCATTATTATTATTTATTTAATAATTAATTCTAATTAATTATTAATTATAATTTTTGCTTTTATTTGCTTTTTATTTGCTTTATTTATTATTATTTATTATAATTTGATTTATTTATTATTATAATTTTTTTATATCAATATAATTTTTTGCGTTTATTTGTTTCTTTATTTATTACTATTTATTACTATTGACTTATTTTATTTATTTATTACTCTATACTCAGCTCTAATGGATTTCGATGTGTGTCTGTCATTCGGTCGGTCATTTATTATTTATTAATTAATTATTTATTAATTAATATTAATTAATTATTAATTATAATTTTTGCTTCTATTTGTTTCTTTATTTATTATTATTTATTATAATTTGATTTATTTATTATCATATTTTTTTATATTAATAATAATTTTTTGCTTTTATTTGTTTCTTTATTTATTATTAATTATATACTCGGACTAAGTAGCACTTCATCCACTTTGCTTGCACACATCTTAGGGGCAAGCCCACTAATGTCAAATACTTCAGCGACCTGTGGTCGCAAAAATTACCAAAGAAAATCAATTTTTTTTCTCAGCTTTCTGAATCAGTTAATGCCGGTTTTTAACTCACACTTCGTATTTCTTCAGGTATCTAGCTGGTTGGTTGAGTAAGTCTATAATATTTTTTTGTTTCTGCAACTCGTTTTGTCCTGTGCACAGTACGTGCTTCCTTCGCTTCGGTCATTCAGTGCCCGCAACCAGCGAGTGCACTTTCCTAGTTTATCTTCGTTCATGGTCTTCATTCGGTCCGTTTTTTTTCTCGCTGTTACGTTCGTTTATAAGTTTAGTTTATTTCTATCGCCTGTTGTGCTTTTCTGGTACTTCTTTCTTAATATGTATTTCATTATTGTTTATCTAGTTGCACCTTGTACATACCGAATATGAAAAAAAACTTTAGCTAAAATGTGAGAAAAACATTGTATTCAGATTGCAGTATTTTTCCTTATAGCTCGTCTGAGCGCACCGCTGTAACGACATCCAAGCCGTTGCTCTACGATTTCATGCAATACTTGCGCTGTTTCACTACTCGTACACACCACAACAACTGTCCTGATTAATTCGAGAAATATGTTAAGTGCCAGAGAAACAGTATCGTGCACAGTGAAGGTAAAACCAAATTACCGGTTACCGCATTTACAAATTTTTTTAAATTGTCCACTTATATATAATTGGACAATTTAAAAAATTTTTCCAGTTATATATTTTTTAATCGGAAATTTAAAAAAAATACACATATACATTATATGTGTATACATATAATGTATTTAATGTATATACATTATCAGAAATAAAAACGATCCGAACAAAAGCTTCCCAGTTCCAGCCGAGGTCACATGAAATGACTTCAATAATGCGGTATTATAGCTATACGTCGATACGTCGACCCAGGTGTGCATGTATAAGTTCAAATTTTCCCAAAATTATCCTACAGTTTTAATAATAAAATGTACCTAAAATGTTTCGTTCAAAAAACAACATTTTTATTCACACGAATTTGTATTCAAGAATTTTAATTTACGTCCTGGTCGTTCGACTGGTACATTAGAAAATCATCATAATATGTTGACTTTGCTTAATAGTTTGCGAATAACGAATTTTTATGCTTTTTAGTACCGTTTGTTATTTTTTCAAACTTTATTCTTTTTGGTAGTTGTTTATTCCTTTAGTGCTGCACTGCAAGTTTCATTCCAAAATTGCCACCAAAAACAAAAATGGATACGGATTACTCGAGGGTACTCGTATAATACCGTGTTAGCGCCACTGTTCTACGATTTGCCACACTGACTATTAGCGGTCGGAAAGACACTTTCACACCAAATTACACACAAACGAACTATTAATAAAACTGTTACGCTAACTTTGCTGGCACGAAATACTAACAAACCATCCAAATAAGAATTTGCTGATGTTAATTACGTTGCTTTATCCATTTATTCGTCATAGCGTAACTGCAATTATTGTTGATATTATTATTCTGCGGTTGTGATGAAATCATTTTAATTTGTTTTGTTTTTGATATCTTTACGATAATCGATCTGTTATCGTATTAATTACTGTCACGATACTTTTTTAACCATTATTACGCACTGTAATCGCATCGTTTCTAATTTGTAATTATTGCAATATTAAAGTATTGCTCACCGCTCTTTCCTCCTTATCGGGATCGAATCAGGAAATATGCAACATAGTTTTACGAATTTTTTGTACTGCTGCCGTAAAACTTGCAACCAATTACTTTAGCCACAGTTAAAACGGTAAAAGCATAATATTTCGTTGCCTTTAATTTTCTGCGTCATTGATTTCGTTAAACAAACTTGGCCAAGAAGAACTAATGCCACTGCACTACGCTTTCCTTGCATTTTTTAACTTAGATCGCTGTTGCGCGCACAATACAGTGTGCAAACCAGTTCAATTTCGTTGTCTTTTGCAAGTTAATTAACATCACCAATATATCAGTATGATTATTCTTTACTAATGAATGTCATACTATGTATCGGTGTATGTACTATGTATACTATGCATCGGTGCTGCTGTTGTTGCTTAATTTATCGCACTAATCTAAAGAAACACTGACATGTAAATCCAAAACTGTTATTATTATTACCAAAACGTTATCAATATAGATTTAATTGAACACAATCCACGAAAAAGCAAAAACATGTGTGTGTGAAATTGTATTTCGAATTGTAACCATAAAAGCAAAAGCTTCATATACTTTGCCACAAAAAAATAATAATGTAAGAGTGATGTAGTTTGTCCCAGTTTTTTAATACCTGTTCAAACGGAAAAGTACAGTACATTCGAGTACAGTTTCTGAATGCATTCAGCCATATGGCTGAAAAACTCTGTCGGCAAAAAATTGCAAAATATAGGCGAATTCATGAAATGACGGCTAAGAACGTCAACTACAACAAAACAAAAACAGTATGTACAATAATTTTAAAGTTTGCTCAAACATTGTAATTTTAACGTACAGCTATGGCTAAGTAACGTAATGATGCCAAACAAGCCACTGTTCGACGTTATAAGTCGCTAGTATACCAGAAACTCAACGGAACAACGCAAATCTGCCCATGCGAACAATGAACTGAAAATATGAATTCGAGAAATATTCCAGATTTCAGAAACTTGAAATATGAATTCGAAGAAAACTTCTGCCACATACAGAGAAAAATCTGTCGCTACATTACTTTCAGTTTTAAAGTTTGCACAAGATTTCGAGTCATCGCTCTATGATTTCACGCTAATTTGAAATTCTGTCACTCGTTCAGTGGTACTTGCCAAAATTAATTTGGAAGCTGCGCCAACAGAGCAGATTATACACAGCATGTGTATAAAGTACTCTTCGATGCAGTGATTTTTGGTAAAAGGATATTTCTTGCGAGATCAGTTGATCAGGTCTCACGTCGGTGTTTGAAGGATTATTACCGAATAAAACGAAAGGTCAATCAGTTGCTACAATGACAGTTGCCGACTATAAAGAACTTGAAACTTGGAATTGCAAACTACAGAGTCTGTAACGTGCTGTACGTGTAAATGCTGGATTTCGATCGTCATCTCGTTGCTTTTGTTAATGCTACCGGTATTTCTACCGAACATCACAATTATGCTACGGGGCATTAACACGTACGCTGACCCTCAGGATATATTCGCACAAGCATGGGAGCTAATTCAATAAATTGCTAAAGCAAGCTTAAGTCACATATAGATAACTTTGGAAATTCATAACTTTTCACCCTTTATTGTGGTTGCAATGAAAAAATTTGATATGTACTCCTTTCATTTAGGAGAATTTATGGAGGTGTCTCCCATGCATGTTTGTGCGAATATATATCCTGAAGGATGGCGCATTGTAAGTTGTACAGCAACGAACAGAATATGTTTTAACGACAGGCTTCAGATTTTTCATAAAAGTTCTGAAAATATGTCGAAATAATAAATATGTTTGTATCTGCACTCTGTCTGTTTAACAGTATTTACACGTACTGCGGAAAGTCAGATTTCGATTCGATGCACATGCATGCACTAAAGGACATAATAATATTATTATGTAATTACAATTACATACTACTAATGTATGTTAACATCGTAGTACAGCGGCTCAAAAGGAGTTCAATGGAACCAATAGCATCTATAATTATCAAGGAGCTAGCTAGTAAATGCTTTGAATACAAGTCTACTGTCTACAGGCAGCTTATAATTATAGTTTGAACCTTTTTTACACTGCCGTTCTTAACAACAACCCAAACTATCACTCAGTACAAAACAAGTAAACAAAAAGCTATGGTTTTTTAGTTTAATTAATTCACAGCCATTTCCCAGTTTGATATATCCTCGAATCACCACTGGTATCTGACAGGTTGACGGGAAGGAGCTTTTGGTTTTATTTCTTGTTTCATTTACGCCACGGCACATATATATACAACCAGGCAATCAGGCAATCAGCAGTCAGCTGTCCATGTACAAAACCACGATAGTGGACATAACCAATAACCCAACAAGGAACCAAATAACTTAATCTAAACTAGGGCTTTATGATTCCGCGGTTGGACCGTTGACATCTTAGCCACCGGGCGCGTTGACCGACCTGTGACCTGTCCCGCCTTCGTGAGCTCGGTTTCATTCCGCGGGATGGCGTTTATACTGGTCGGCCGTTTGTCTAGGCAGGGCTCTACATCCTGCAGTTGTAGGAACTATGTAGAAATGTCGATCGTCATACCGCAGTGTCCGTGTGAAAGCAGTGGCTGGCTATTTTTTTCACTGGCTGGATTGGCTAACACACGTTCAACACCGGGTTTCCCGTGTACACATTGGCATTTACCATGGTTTTCGTAGTGTAGCGGCTTAAAAAAATTCAAATTTCACCCAAAAACAAGCAGCGAGTTGCTTTAAACACGAGTTTGTGCCTACAATTGTGCATTTTTTTTACTACCACTCTTCGCAACAACATAAACTGTATAAGCAACATGTGCAATTAAGCTTGGACAAAAAAATTAATTCGAATGACATTTTTAGTGCAGTTAGTAGTGGTAGACTCGTGCATGTAGACGTCGGGTTAAAACTTCTTGGTAAAGATTGATAACGATATATCCAAGCCATTATTCTACGATTTCATACTTATTGGCACTGTTTTGAATACATGTACTGTAGCTTGCCATGGTTAATTCGGAAAAATATCAGGTTAACATGCCAGATTTAAATTCCTGCAACTAAACTGAAGTAACACGATTAAATTACACGGAATTTTTATATGTTCTAAATTTTTCATTTATATGAATTTTAATTCAAAGTTTTTTATGCACGTGGTATAAAGCAAACTTTGTCGTTCTGGTGGCTCATTGCAAAAAGAATTTTGGTTTAGCTAAATGTTAGAAGTTGTTTGGTACCGTTTATTTTTTTTGAAATTGTCAAATAATTCCATGCAAGTGGCGACAATCACCGTCCTACAACTGATCCACTATTAAACTTTAATATTTACGATTTATAACTAACAAAAAAGCTAAAGAAAAATTTAAGCAAAAAAGGACAACAAAATTCACGAAAACAGCAATGAAATCAAACAAATGCGATTTTGGCGATAGTCGACAATTAATCATTCACTGAATTCCGTTTTAAACGCTTATATGTATGTCAGATTTGGAAGTGTATGAAAATGGTACTAAACTTGCAGCAAACCGGAAGAATTGGAAAAAGTAAGCCGACAAATAGAAAATTAAATTCACGGTTAATTGTCTATATTTTACGAATCATTTCAAGGCCCCTAGCACGTAATACTCTCTCAGAAGAGCCGCTGTTCTACGATCCTACCACACTGACTAATGCGGTGCGGTAAGAGACTTTTAATTAGATTGCGGGTGAAAAAATCGCTAATTATTAATCGCTTATAATTCCATATCCATGAATCGGTTCAGAGCCTCAGACACGTAAAAATCAAATGAAACCGTACAAAACGAAGATAACAATCATTGCAACATCAAAGGGGATCGAACAAAATGTAAAGAACACAATTACAAAAAAACGCTCGTTTAGATAAAAGAAAGGAAGGCAATCAGTATTAGGATTACAATTACTTGAAAAAGCTAAAAACAAATCCGAATCAAAAACAAAATCTTTTTTTAGGTCCAATAAAATTTTTACATGAACGTATCCATATCCCATAGACGTATCGACGGCGCTCTTACGCCAACAATGTGCGAACAAATCCATAAAAAATTCAAACAGAAATGAAACACGACACGTATATTTCTAACTTAACGGAACATTAGCTTACCACTCTCGATGCTATTATTGTCATATTAATATTCTGCACTTGTGATGGATGGATATTTTGGTCTGATTTGTTTTGTTTTTAAACTTGAACGATGACTGAATTATATTATCGAATTACAATTGCGATATTGTTTTTGACCAGTATTACATTTTTTTATGGTGACCTCATCATTTGCCCTTTTTTCAGATAATGCAGCAAAATTATTTTTCACCGCTTCTTTTTATATAAGCGGGATCTCTGGTGATCGGCCGAAAAATATAGCATTTACTGAAAATTATTTATACTGCTGCAAAAACTTGCAGTCGATTATTTCAACCGAGATTTTAACGGTAAAAGCATGTTTTTCTTGCCATTAATTTTTTTGTCATTGATATCAACATAGCCGTGATCACACACTTACTAACGCCAATGCACTACGCTTTGCTTACACTTTGAGCTGATGCCGCTGTTGCACGCACTACACAATGCACAAATCAGTTGGACTTCGCTTTCTTTTTCAGCTGATTAACAATAACAACACCAATAAGTATATTACTACGATTATTGTTACTCGGAATATCAGTACATCGTTGTTATTGTTGTTACCGTTATGGTGCTAAACTAAAGAAGCATTAACAAAGTATCAAAATTTAAATTATATTACAACCAAATAATTACCATTATCAGTTTATCACAAATCACAAAAAGGGCAGAAAGGCATGTGAGAAATAGCATTTCGATTTACAATCATAAAAACAAAGGCTTTACATATATATACTTCGTCACAAAAACCTACAACGGGATAAATGCAGGATATCGCATAGTAATTTGTCCCGGCTTTGCAGCGCATGTTTAAAAGGAAGAACATGCATACAATTTATGCGTGGTTGAAAAACTCGGCCAGCCAAACAATTGCAAAATATCAGCAAATTCGTGAGATGACGGCTCTGAAGAACGTCGATTACAACAAAATCAAAAAACATTATTCAGAATATTACTATCAAAATTTGCTCAAGCATTGTAATGTTAACATGCTACGGCTAACATGGTAAGTGGAGCTTTGATAATGCAATATAAGCCACTGTTCTACGTTAGATGCTTGCAAACGTACAAGAAACTCAACGGAAATGCTGCCATGGGCATCTCTGTAATAGCGTACGAATCCACGTCACCAATATTAATGTATGGCCATGTGCTTAGTCTGTTGCCCGGAGGACTCCCTGACAATTATTTTTTCCTTGCTAACCGAGCCGACATTATTTGCTTTATGGTAAATAACTGTAAACTATTTTCGTTGCTGTTAGAATACATTAAACTAATTGCAGTACTTTAGTATGTAATATATAAATAAATTCATTTCTCAATGGCCTGCATTTTTCTTGTTTGTTATCTAAAGAGCCATCAAATATAACGGAGAAAACGTCGATAAATTAATTTGCAAGCCACTTAAAACACGGTGAAAATTTGCAGGATGCGATAATACTGCAATTACATGTAAAATAATGAGAAATTATATTCGGTGGCAATTTTGCTTACGGTTTAATTCCTGAGTAACGACAGCGGAACATGATGCTTATTTATCTAAAAATGAAGCAATTTACTAAGACAGGCAAGGTCGCAAAATCACACACATGAGTTTGCTTACCAGTAGAAGTATACTACGTCTGTACTGTCTGTACAGCATTCCTGTCAAATAGCGTAGTGAAGTGGCGCACATTATGTGTTGTCGCATATTTGTACGTCTGCCAGTTCTCTTTCATTCAATAAGCGCAGTAAATTTCGTCTACACTGCAAAGTGTTCCGAAAACCAGTTTTTACCGAACAAGGAAGCGAAAGACGAGAAACAACCACAGCTCAAGCTGCATGATGTGAACAACAAACCGAAACTACGTGTTCGAGAAGTATTTCAAATTTGAGAAGCATAGAATATGAATATGAAAACAACTTGTAACTGATATGGTAAAAACTTATCATTGCATTAATAAATTATTACTTTATGTCCCGACATATTCCGTGCACTGACGCGATTCATAGCCATTGCGCTACGATTTCACGCTGATTCGATCTTCTGTTACGGACATGAACCTGGCAAAACTTAGATATTTCGCATAGGCATACAAACCAGTGCAGTAATACGTAATTGACGATTATTGACACGAATCGCGACTGTCTTTGCTGGTCTTCGATCAAAATGCGACGGCACATACTGACAATGAGCGGAAGAGCTGTTGCAAATTATAACGTACGTACAGTCAAATTACACGAGAAACAAGCAACATTAAAATTGTAACATGAACAAACCCAACGATAGTGCACAATTAAACGGATAGTGTGGGAGAACTTGCTGCCAGATCACAGACAGAGTGTACACCGTACAGAAATATGTGTCCGCAGTGCGCGTTTTCGCTGTATTATATGAAATGATTTCGTTAGCCCTATTGTGTAAACGTGTGAACAGTGTTCAATACGCGTTAAGTGAAAGGGTGTCCTGTCTACTGTATGCACGCTGTTTGGGTGATGTCCTTGTCGTGGAAACTGAAATTCCTAACAGCTCTCTTTCACAGCTTTGCAACCGTACTAAATAGGTTTCGAACTTTCTGGAAACTTTCCAGACCGACATGCTTCTCTGGTGAATGCGGGAACGTAAACCAATACACAAAGAATGTATGCAGTGAACCAAGTCGAGTTGTGTGCAGTTGCTACTTTAAACATAAATTCAATTTACGCTCTGGTCGGAGATTCGGTTTG
>JAQGAU010001638.1:0-18318 GCA_034698045.1 Paramacrobiotus richtersi | reverse complement strand
GAGGTTCCAGCCGAACCGCGCATTTTGTCACCCTCATCTTCCACATCATCCGCGGGTACCGTATCCGTGACGTGCAACGGATTGCACGGTGTGGCTACTGTGGAAGGCGTAGAACCGCACTCTTCTGTCTCATCAACCGGACCGCTAGCTGTGAAGTCCTGCCGCATCCATTCAGACTCCCGGATCTGCGATAACCTGAGTCTCTTTCTCGGATCGACGTTAAGGATCTGACGTATCGTGTTCCTGCATTCTTTGCTGATGTTCGATCCACGGGGAAATTTGAGTTTCTCGTTTTGTTGACGGATTAACTCTCGTATGCTCGTATCGTCGAATGGCATGAATCCACAGACGAAAATGAACAGAATCACACCTGCAAAGCAAAAATGTTCGTATGCGCTTTTCTAGGTAATCTTATCCTGAAAAGTTACAATGTCGTGAAGTAGTTTGTTCGTGCCCATTCTAATAACTACTGTGACACAAAAACAGCGAATTGGATCCTTAACTAACCACTACTCCATACATCGTACGCCCGAGCGTCGTAAGGCTTTGCTTGCAGTACTTCTGGCGCGGCATACGCAGCAGAACCACAAAAGGTGCTACTCTGGTCTTTGTCAGATTTGAATGTCCGCGCGAATCCGAAATCCGAGAGCTTAATATTGGAGTCCCCGTCTAACAAAAGGTTTTCACATTTCAAATCCCTACAACAAAGGGTCTCTGTCAGCTGCTGTTTCCGTGACCTTGGCCATTCCCGCACCGTACCTGTGACAAACATTGCGCGAATGGAGGAATTCCAACGCGTCGCACATCTGACCGTAGAAACGCTTGGCGGCTTGCTCATTAAGTGCTCCTCTCGCTCGAACGTACCGCAGCATGTCGCCTCCGCTGGCAAGCTCCATAACCATATAAATCTAAAATGCACGTAGCGTTAGTCGCGAAGTTACTACGTTAGTGGATACAAGAAACTTGGCAAGTTCAAACTACACAGAACTGTCAATAACGGACCTTATCTTTGTTCTGATAAACAGCGTAAGTTTCCACAACATTTGGGTGCTTCAGCTCTGGGGCAATGGCGATTTCCCGAGGGAGAAACTTTTCGCGGAACTCGTTCGCTGCCTTTCTTCGGTCCATTATCTTTACGGCGACCTTCTTTCTATCCTTCTCTTTCGTCGCAGATTTTACTTTGGCATAGCTCCCCTTTCCGAGAGTAGCTCCCAAAACAAAACCATGTTTCTTCATAAATATCTCATCATTATCATTGAACGGATTGGTGCGTTCCATTGGGTTGCTGACGGTGAAGCGTCGACTAGCCGAATTGGCCATCGACTGTCAAATTACACGGCGGAAACGTTTACAGGTGAAGTGACCTTGGAAAACCTGTTCGCTTGTGATGTGTCATTTGTAATCAGATGAAAAGAATGAATTACTGCAAATTAAGTGACCTTTGCTTGCTTTAAGAAGTCCCACTGTTCCCGTTTATGCAAGGTTACTAAAGATTGCTTAGGTCGCTAAGCATGCTTGTATTTTTGGACTGACTATCACTTTGCGTAGAGTAGCTGTACCGAGAAGCGCATCGAGAAACATGGATGAATATCACATTCAGTAGCAGCGAACAGACTGCGTTGCGTGTAATATCGGAACAAGTGCTTTTTGCATGTTTACTACTCGGTAGAATTCTACTTGGACCATAGCATAACTGAACCGACAGGCCTAGCGTGCTGTCTTATAAGACAGCACGCTAGGCCTGTCGGTTCAGTTATGCTATGCTTGGACCGCTTCGTACATCCAAGCATAAATTCAATGTGGATGTGGGAAGCGGCACACGCAATCGAAGAATTTTAAGGGATACTTTGAGCTTTCGAATCAATTGAGATCTGCTCACAGCGGTCTTATGGTAGTTAACTAATGTTCTGCGCTGTGGGAACGAAATCGTATCTTCCTCTACACATTCACATTTCGGGTTTCAGTCTGTTACATTAGAGCGAAGGCGCTGTCCGTGTGGATAAGAAACTCTACGTTCGGTCTCATACAAGGTGTTCCAGTGAGTGGCGCCATTTCCGATCATTTTTTGCGTTCACTCACCATTTCCTGTTTCATTTCGTGTCACCGAAAAACGGTACAAATTTTACTGTAAATTTGGTGCACTCGACGTCATTGAACTTAAGTTTTGAGACATTTGTAATAGCTTCCTGATTCCATAAAACCATCAAGGCTAGAAAAGCAAAACCAATTCTTATTGCTGAATCATATCGATGGCTGTTCTCCAGAAAACAGTAAACTAAATTAAAGAGCTAAATATCAGATTTTCTGTCGCTTTTATCAAAACAACACACGAGGCAGTACCAGACGAAGCAAACAGACCAGCCAAATATAAGCTCCAGCACCACTTATCCTAAGGGAAACGCCTTGGGCAGTAGTGGAAATAAGGCGGACATAATCAGGAATCCATTCGTAGCAACGTTACCTAACACGGAGAAAATGTACACCGTTGTTATTCTTTAGGTGTCGCTAGGCTACTTACTTGCTCCCCCAGTTCCTGCTTTCTTGGGAGCAGGAGTTGCTGCTGCTGTATTATTGGTGTCAAAGGTTACGCATCCAATGCAGTTAGTAGCTCCAAGGCTTTTGCAGGTATCGGTCAAAAGATAAACGATGCCCGCGCCCGACGTGCCGAGGGGATAGGACGCTCCGTTGTAAGCCATCGTACTACACTGGCAGGTGGTCGTACTGGCATCGACCATCTTGCACGTTGATAGTGATACCGTACTTTGACCGCTGGTATCAACTGCAAACCACTTCTTAGTCAGACTAAGCGTAAATTAATACATGCACTTGGTAGCAATTGAGTACTGACGTGGTACAGTCTGCAAGCAGTATGTTGCGCCGGCAGGAAAGAATGTATTGTTGGGGCATGTCAGGTTTAGCCCAGTGGTGATCACAGAACCTACTGTGCTGCTGTTGGGTGATACGCCGGGTTTACCCGTGGTGGTATTCTCATCTTTCCTCATTACGCTTGCTTCTGTAGTGGCATCATCAGCGTTAACTATAATCCACCGGTAGCTCGTGATAGCCAAGAGGGCAACTGCGCAAGCAAACACTAGGCGCTGCATGATGGGCTTGGTTTCTTACACCAAAAAAATAACTGCTGCCGGAGAAAAAGCAAAGTTTTGCGCAAAATCCTTGATTAAGGTCGTAAAAATGGCATGCAAAATACGGCGGTACCGTGATAAAATATCTCGCAACTGTACTGGACTCACTCACCGTTGCCATAGGACAGTAATATCATCAGTTGCCAAGGTTTAACGGCTGTGACGCTTCCCCGGACATCTCGTGAATTTGTAATTGTTCCGTATGTTTAATTTGGCACTTGCGAGAGAAACTCTCATGTTACGCGAAACCATAAGACTTACTAACTCTGGCTACGTACAGCAGCTATAGTCGATTTTTTGATTATGGTAAATTATATTTTTTCTTGGTAATGTTTCCTCGTTTGCTGACTTGATTTAAGAACAGTGTAGTATAATGAAAATTGATGGTGTTTGGTTTGAAGGAAATCCACCATGGTAAACGGGATCATATAAGATGCTTAGTAAACGGGATCATTTAATTTTGTCAGTCATAGTAGTCAGATTTTCGCTTGTAGTCACTTTCGCCTGTTTACTTCTATTCGTCGCCAGGAATTTCTAGCTACAGCTAAGCGGCGTCTATGTACATGACTACTTATATTTATATGTATGTTTAATTTCTTGTCACCCTTCTTCTTTAAAACACATCACGTTCACATGATCACACATCAAGCACAAGTGCCGAAATACGAGAACAATATCTATAACGCCTCGCTGGAAATTGTTCCTACATGTGCACAAATGCTAGCGAAGCGTAATTTACCTAGCCCCATTTCACGTAACGCCCTATATCATCAATATTGATAAAACTGTTTATATGTGGCACTTCTATGCATATACACTATATACTGAAGTTAACTTTATACAACCGCAACCGCGCTGAAGGGCGTATGCCCAGAGGTCACCACTTTGCCGCCACATCGGGTCCTTTAGTGGTGGGCAGTCGAACAGATATCACGAATCACAATTAATGGTGGAAAAAAGCAGCCTTTAGTCCCTGTTAATTGTGAGAGAGCAATCCTCCCACTTCGGCTGATTGCAGTTCGAATGCCGCCATTGGTCAGGCAGCTCATCTTCCTGACCAGGGGAATTTACTGCTCAGAATCTTGCCGATGAGATGAAAGATTCCTTCTTGTTCCGTCTAGCCAGCTGTTTGATCGCGTGCAGTTTCGATATATCTCCCTCCCACCCAGCCCGACTATCGTGTTGTTGCTTGTTGTTAGTTCTGCTTTTGTTTTGTGTTTTATTGTTAATGTTTGTTCTGCTTACTCCATTCGAGCTGCTTTATTCCCCAATTGTGATATTTTGAACATAAACATAAACTTAACCCCCTTTGCGAAATATCCCTAATATATGTGGTATTTCTATGCCTATATACTGAAGTTAACTTTATGCAACCGCCTCAGCTATTTCAGCCTGATGATCCATATGTACGATTTTCTTGCTTCCGCCATATCAAGCAAGGGACTTGTTTTTTGACTTCCGTTATTACAACTTTAAGAATGTCTGCAACACAATTCCAGAAGTTCCCAACTGTCACAACTACACTGGTTGCCGCTGAAACACCGCCAATAGTAAACGTCAATTCAGCGGATAACCCCAGACCGCAACGTATTAAACCTGTATTTCAACGGATTATTAAGTTTTAACAATCACTGGTTCACAATGTGCAGATTCTTTCTTCTTGAATTTGAAAGAGCATACAAAAAGGGTGTTTCAAGAAAAGGCTTTTGACGTGTTCTGAGTCGTTTAAGCTTTCTGGCGTTTTGTGATGAGACGAACAAAAAGACTTTTTATCGACATTTTCACATTAGATCTTGATGGACAGACCACGCGTCATAAAATCGTAGCGCTCTGGGCATGGGTAAGAACACGCCGTGCTACTTTTACAGATGGTTTACTAATTTTAGAAAGTATACTGTACAAAAAACGAAATACTATGTCTGCCTGGGAGCACTCAGCCTCTGCGCGTGTTCTTTCTGATGCAAAAAGATAGAATGGCGTATTTCGATTTCGTGCTTTTACAAAATGGCTGCCTGTCAGGTTGCAAATTTAAGATTACGGCATACGGCAGGGGTGTATCGAAAATGTGGTGAACCCCGACGGTTGTGGGCGAATGTGGCTAATTTTTCCCGTGACTTTTGTGGTCTTTACTGCTTGGCTGTGGTTTCTTGAGACCTTTCTGGTTACGAGTGGTCGACAATTGTTGACCGTGGTCGAAATCTTGCCGTTCAGCTCTCGCCACTGCTCGGTGCAATAATGCGGCATTTTGCATAATACGGAGTTATTACGATATATCATTATGCACTACCGTGTCGTGTGTGTCGTTCACATTGTAAGTCGTTTACCTAATTCCAAAAAGGCCGTAAATTTAAGCAATTTTATAACAAATTACTTCAAATTTTATACAGTTATTTAGTGAAAGATGTATCAGGCACGAAATCGATTGGCAGTTAAATATTCACGTATGCTGCATCATTTGCATGCAATCATGTTCCGGCACAACACGGGACAGCAAGATACATATTTCAGTTCTTTCCAGCTGGGGGTTGCGGATGTACCATGGTCCTAACACTAAATCTCACTACGCATCATCCACAATTTCTAGTCTGCTACATAAAGCTCTGAAACTACGGGCTCTAGGCCGTATGACAGAAAAAATCTCGTTAAGGTTGGCAGCGGCGGGGGCTGTTCCCAGGATGAACATCGCGTTGGCCCGCTGCATCTCAATGCTGATCCGCTGGTAGATGTACAGTTTCCCTTTCTTTTCTCCCCCGTTTCTAGCTGGATCTTCTTGGCCAATGCGGACGGCAGGCGGTGAGCTTCCGGGCCCCATGCCCCTACAGTTTCGAACCCCAAGAGGTAATCACCTGTAATTTTTTTGTTCCATATTATATACCTATTTGATCTGCTGTACTTTACAAATTTTAATCCCGGTGGCACAGCGCAGGGCACAACTGATGAAAGTCTCAAGCGGTCGCTTTCGCCGCAGCCGTTTGTAGGCGGTTATGTGGGCGCTTGGGGGCACTCAAAGCAATAAAGATTTCTCATATCGAGTTAAGGCATATCGTATGTCACAAACTTTTTGTCAGCTTTATTAGACGGAAATCTGCCCCTTGATGTGTTAGAATGTGCTCACCCACGGAAGTGCCGTTTCACTAGTTACCTGCAATTCCTAATAAATCTATTTTTGTGAATGATCATGTCTCTTCTGTGTTTGTGGCAGCGTGCGGCAACACAGCTTTTACGTGATGGCCGTTTGCCCGCCAAAATACGTAGATAGATACCACCCGAGATTTGAACGGCCCGTTACATCCGAAAAGCGAGTCTGCATGATGCCATGTCCCCACTTCGCCGGTGTCGCTCCATTTCGCCATGGCCAATCGCATCAAGATTATTTTTTTACGCCCCAAGGCCATGGTTTGCCGCCTGGCCAAATGGCCGTATGCTATGTCGCTAATGCGACATTCCATATTGACTTCGCCGATGGTCAGTTCGCTGAGCCAGTTTATTCATTTTAAGCATTGCGGAATTCCGTTATTACAGAATAAGATTAACTAAATAAAAACCATTAATATTGATACAAAATTAACATTATACGAACATTCATTCAAACAACATTCAAAATTTGTTTACAAACTGTGGTTATGATAATAGCTATGATGTAAGCATATCCGGATTCCTAGTTAAATATATATGATTGCATTGTTATATCCGTAAGGATTCATACGTATCTGTACTGTACATGCAGTAAACTCCGCGAAAATGGTTGTTTCCGAGTGTTGATCTGACAAAGCGGCGATTTGGCCGCGCGGCGAAGCAAAATGACCATGTGCCGAAAGGCAAACGTAAGGCGAATCCGCCAAGCAGTGAAGTGACCGCTCGGCGATGTTGCAGCGAGATGGCTGCGGCGGTACATCTCGCGACGAATATGTCACGGCGAAGTATCTTGTCTCGCCGTGCAACTACATTATTACGGCGGCATTTTGTTTTGCATTCGTTTAAAAACAGAAACCAGGCAAAAAAACAGTAAATGATTTTTTAAGGTGTCAGCTACTAATAAGAAAACGAAGGACAACTTTGACCACTTTGAGCGTTCTTGAGATCTGACAAGTGAGTTTGAGCTACCACAGGAGCGGCCAAATTCCTCGCTCTGATTTCCGGGCATCCTTTCCAGTTCGTTCTAGTTTGCCCGCGTCTCATTTTCATAGATGAAAAGGCTAAACTCGTTCGAGTTTGACCGCGTCTAATTTTCATAGATGAGGAGTCTAAACCTCGTCAACGCAATATTCTGAATGTGTGAGTATGTTTGTCTGTATGTGTAACGGCGGTAGCCGGGATACATATATTGGGTACGTTATGGTATGGGCCCTTAGATGGCACTGTGGGATGAGAGCTGACGTAGCCTAGAGGCCCACTGAAATAAGATCTTCTTAGTTAGTTTGGATCTGATGTTCAAGTTAAGATATATTTAATAATGCATTCTGAAGGTGTTCGAGATGTTGTGGTTTGAATTAGCCCATGTCTGGCTGTACTTCTGATTGATAGAAATCTCTCCCATTACGTATTCATACAGTATCTAGTTCAGGAAACACCTCGATCACTCACGGACCTGCCCGAGCATTAGAAGCTGCGTGACCTCGCGCCTTCCTTATCTACAAATCTTGTCACAAAATTCGGTAGAATGAACGGAATCCAGCTCAAGTCCGAACTGTTTATGTAACCGTTCTCAAGCATACAAACCTATTTTAGACCTGTTTCCTGTACGAGTTTTTCTGGTGCCAGTTTTCCCTGGTACAAAATGTCGGTGTGCCACAAAAGGCAGAATTTGAGGCAGCGGGAGGTTAGGGAAGGGGCAAACCCCTCGCCGCAGTGTCCCCATCACCCGAACAACGGCCCGCACCTTCCTGCTCCAGAACTACAAGCCTTTTCTTCATCTCGTCCGGTACAAGAAGTTTTCCAACTTTCAGCCCTCTCCCCCAAAAAACCAAACAAAAACGAGAAAGTTTCCCGCCAAAACCAGAAATCCCTATATTCCACCCCCTCCCTACCTTCCCTCACCCTTGAGCAGAGCACTCAGAATTTTCTGGTTAAACAATCGTTTACAATTTCTGGAGCGGCTAAATGGCGACAAAGCTATATACACAAAGCTAATGTGTATATAGCTTTGTGCCGCAATAGAGCGAAGTCGCTTGGATCGTGTACGGGTACGAACGGCTGTACGAGCTGCAGATCGTCGCGTCTCGGACAATAAACCTACCGGCCTGTCCTGGTTGGTTGGTTAGTTGGTTGCTATGTACTTCCCGGCCTGTCCTGCAAGAAAGCCGGAGGATTATGGGGAGGAAGCATAGCAACGTCAACGATCCTGAACTGCAGCCTACAGGCGTTCGTTGCGCGAGTTCAGGCATACCGGGATCCTGTTGATTTTGTGCACCAGGATGGGAAACGCCCAGACCAGCCTGACCTGGCGACACAAATGAAATTATTGGCCTCGTAATTATTGCCACTTGTTTGCGTTGTCGCCATTTATTATTCAGCATACCATATGTTATTGTGTACAACTGTACTTACCTATTGCTGCCACTTCCACAAACTAGCCGGAGCGGGTGCAGAACATGCGTGCGAAAAGAATACCCATTACTGTAATACGTTTAGCGTTTGATGCTAGGAGGTCTTTACTTCAGTTCGATATCATCTTACTAAAAGCTGCCTTTCGTTTTCTTTTTACTGAAATCAGTAAAGCCGCGGCGGCATCGTGATTGAAGATGTATCACAGCAAACGCTGAATAAAGTAAGTCGACAATTTCCAAACATTCGAAATAGCACAAAAATTTTCTTAAGTAAGACCGGGATGTCTTTCATTCGCACATCAGCGTCCACATCAAACGAGCGTTATTTCAGCTGGACGTAAGTGTCAGATTTCACGCGGGTAGACCATCGGCAATCCTTTTTTGTGGGATGTTTGAAGCATAAATGTCCATCAGCATCGAATTTGAGCTCCATCCCTGCAAATACCGCTTTAAACGAGCTGAATCTAATTTGGTTAATAGATCTTATATTACATTTGCCAGAAACAAAAGCAAGATTTCCTTGTGGACAAAATGAGCTGGAATGAAAAATGCCGCAGGTTTCACTGGGTAGGGTAAATTCAAAATCTATTCGATCAACATACAAGTTCAGAATATCGCTAAAAAATAAAACAGCAACTGGGAGTAAAAGGTACTACCGCAAACAGATTAATCAGTTTGAGATCCATTATTTACTCCATTTATATGAATTTGCAACTCCAGCGCGGTGACTCAGGCGGCGCACATCACAACGCGGTTCTCGCACGCCAATGCGATGCATTTGGTATTACAACGGTTTTTAAGGTTTCTGTGCAATTACGTTACGTACCAGTAGTCGCTGCTTCCCTTATTCCAGTTGTAACGCCTGTGGCATCTACGACGGGGCCATTCCCTTCTTTGAGGTAGCAAGTTGGTGATCTGACGTCCGGTATCCATGTCCATGCTTTGCACTGGGTGAAGTGTAAGCAGAACTGACAGCATTCGGATTCGTGCTTCCCAGGAATATACGCAATGTTCTGCCCAACTATATCCTTGTTTGATTGCTTCTGGCATGCATCCGCTGAAGTGTACAACAGAAACGTTTCTACACTGCACGTGTATGGACATGTTTTCTTGCTGTTGATAAATCATGCACATTATTAACTAATTAAAAAGCGTCGGCCGGCATGCTACGCGTAGTCTTCCACTGAAAAGATTGGAAACATTGGAAAACGAATATATCTTTATTTATGGCGCAAGAGAATTAAATAGTGCTACACCAACGTACTTTTTCGAAAGGCAGTATTTTCAAACTTTAAGCATATTATTAATGTACATGACCCTGCATAACTCGCGCCATCTTCTCGATGCGGAACCGCTTTTATACATGCGCAATCGAAACCTTAATACGGAGACATTTCAGCAGCTTCTGCATTACTGAAGAGAAAAGAAACTTGGGCGCCCTAAGGGGCTGCGGGAGCTGCCATTATACAATTTACGCTTAGTTTATATACAATACCGTTCAGCTCTAATGCCGTTCAACTCAAATACCCAAAAAGTGCAAAAGACCTTAAACCGAACAAACTGTTGATTTTAGACAAATGAAATGTTATGTGCGTACGCGTATGCGTGTTATGCAAGATAAAGCGAGAATTCTCTACCGTAGGTGACTTCTTTTAATCAGCATATTGTTCCGTGTACTGCGATTATGTGTTTGAAAAAGTACAAAAATACAAAATTTCTGGAGGAACGGATAAATTTTGGGGCAAAAAAACCACTTGAACGTCAATTTATCGACCGAAGCGAAGGTCTTCCGTACTCAGGAAAACTGGGTTTTTTGTGTCTGTGTGACTGTCTGTCAGTCACCATTGTTGCGCAATTTTTTCCTCATAGGAGTGTCCAGATAACTTGAGCTATTCGATCTCATTCGGTTGCTGTTTTCGTTTCCTTTCCGTTTGTTTATTGCACCAGACTGCTGCAGAGCTAACGCTCTTGCTCATGTACCACTCGTAGGCAACGCAGAAATTAATAAAACGAAATTCTGACAACAAGATGTGCTACAGACCTGCACATACTGTATAGTTCTTCGTTTCGGTCATTCTGTGCTTGCTACAGCACAGTGCACTTTCCTAGCTAGTATCGTACAGAATGTGTAGATAGGGTACCTGGAGCAGTCCATATGACAAGATCCATGGTAGTTTTTCCCGCAAAGTTGGAAAATCCAAGTGGTTCTGCATAAATTCCTAGGTGACCCTTGTCATGTACCTTCAGGAAGGCACTGCAGTGACCCCGCGTTGATCCAGAGGTCCAGATAACTGTCTTCGTTGACGTGTTATAAAGCAGCATATTGCCGTCGGGTCGTAGAAATAAATGCACAGGATTGTCCGTCCGAAGAGCAGAACTGCTCTTCACTATATAAGAGATCGCCGACTTTCATTATTCCCACTGGAAAAAAGGCAGAATTATCACACTGCGGGTCAAACTTCATGCTTGTAAGGTGATGGTATTCACAGGTGTTCCTAACAGCAGATATTGGTACTGTGTAGTGTTACGTTGTTATCTTACTAGTATAAGCTGCTACTCTGCTACTCTGATCGACTGTTACCGCTAGATAGTGCACGATTCGTTTCACCAAAAATAGCCGACGTATTTCTTGCGCAACGTAGGGCACGTTCAAACTCTGCAAACATGTGCTACATAGATTAGCTAAATTTTTTTAATATTTTCGATACTTCCCTTTTTAAAAAAACAGCCTCGGCGCTCCAACCACCTTCCGGGCACATACGCGTATGCACTTTAAGGATTTGTCTACATTGGGAATCGCCCCCTGTAAGCATAACCGTATGTGCGGCACCGATTTCACTGAAAGTGGCCGATCATGAAAAATGCAGACTGTGCCGTACGATGCTACTTCTCGATGGTTACTGTGAACATACCCATGGACAAAGTTGGACTCAAATGAACGGTCATGGTTTTTTTTAATTCCAGTTTTGCTGCCTTTCTTACATCTGAAGCTCACGTTAAAGCGTTCATCTGTTTATGTATAATGAGCTCGATCCATGCTTTCGGGAAAAACAGTAGATGGTATTTATTGTGTTTATTTGTTTATTAGTAGATGGTATTCATATACCCGCTTTGGTCGAATATAGCGCGGAAGCTGTACCAAACCAAAATAAGCAGTAAGAAAACCGTGTCGCATATGCCTGTTGCTCTAATCATGGTACTGGTACAGTTTAGTTGCTTGCTTACGGCAGTGCACGACTGTACTGACCCGGAACGTCACTAGTAGGCCGCTGTTTTCGACATTTGTAGGGAAAACCCGTGAGCCAATCCGAAGTGGATTCCAGCTTTTGAACTCTGGTCAAAATTGAGCTTTCTTTTTTTTCCAGCAGATTCAAACTGGTCACAGCTTCATTCCACAGGGACTTAAATCCATCAGCAATGGAATGTAGTTGGTTGAATAAGGAATTCCCGTCGATTTTTACGGTGGTGGAGACCGGAGGCTGGACCGTGGTGTTTCCAAGCCCAGGATAATAAGTTGCCCGAACAGGCATCAATTCTTCCTCCAGCAGGACAAAGCGTCCTAAAGCGATATCAAAGTAGATTCAGTTAACCAGCGTGTGTGGCTCTTTCAGAGCCACAGAAGTCGAAAGCTGTTACCGTTAAAGGACCTACATATCACAGACGGTATTTGTTTTTTTAATATAGTTAATGCATATTCCGCATTACTAATAAAAATGTTTCATTTTCGTTCGGTTTCGACCGCGGCACCGCGGTTTTTGCTTTTCGACGCCGGACTCTAAAACTCGTTTTGATTTAACGCTAGCTTGACTGGTTTTAACGCTTGCTCGCTAAATTATTGTATCCATCATGCAAATGCATCCTTATAATTAATTATTTAATGAAGCTAAAAATCAACCATATTATACCTTCATACGCCATAGTTGCTGCCAAGACATAGTACCGGTAACCTTTGCATGCTCTGAGTGAAACTCTCTGCTACAGAATAGTTTTAACGGTTAGAGTGAAAAGTTCAGTTAAAAAATTATGGATACAAGAAATTTTGTCCGTCTTTGATTCTTTGTCAATGTAGTGCCGGCGCAAAAGAATTAGTATCCATTTGGGTGAGTAACCGCGCAGCTAGCAATGTGATTTCACTTAGAATGGTTCTTAACTTCTTATACATGGCAGTAACAGAAGTACAAGGAGGCACGGACATCTGGTGTGGCTGCCTGCTAGTAACAGTCCCGCTTGCCAAATAAATTACTGACTTCGGATGGTCCCAAAGCAACCTAGCAGCCGTACGCTGCGCTAAAAACTTGGCAGCCGACACATACTGTAGAACCACGACATCAGGTTCTTTTTGTAATTTTTGTAATAACCAAAGGGGTGGTGGTACTATAAGCACCTGTAATCAGATCGCAGCTAAAAAATTCGGTTATCAAAAAAAACTTTTTAAAAGTACGGACTGCATGAAAACTCCCAAATTAAAAACAAAACTGCCCAAAATTGATATGGTAGTACTGGTACAGGCAGATCGTTTCTAAAAAAGATTTCCTGATTCTGACCCAGAACAACATTTTTGCACTTTGAAATACGCGTAAAAAAAATTTTGATTATTGCAACTGCTCATAAGTTTTGTTATTATTGACGGATCCTGCTCATCACGTGTCAGAACGTGACAAATTTTATCTTTTTTCTTTTGACACTCACAAGGCAAGTTTTATGGAGTTTGAGGATCACAGTAGAGCTAAGACGTTTTGAATAGGGCGTTACAATGCACTTGCTTTTTTTTCTGCCGTTGGGTGAAAATGGCAGAGAGAGTACTGGTAGTACTATAGAGCAACCATTTCTATACTGGATCCACATAACCAGGTAAGCGATAAGTGCGCGAGGTGAAAGAAACTATTGACATGCGGAACCCACCAAGACTGCTGATTATATTACGGCCTGTTACCTTAATTTTTACTGACTGAACGTGCTCAGTGTATATGTGGATTAGATCTACAGTCAAAGAACATTGATAAACGGGACGCCCCGGTAAAGACGTCTTGGCACACAGGCCCGGTAAGCGCGTTTGCGTGGTACTTCCTTTATTTACTGTCACCAGCCATCCATTCAAAACAAAAACGGTTGCTATGGGATTCTAGCGCACCTACGACCTGATTTAATGAAAAGCATGCAATATGCAAATGCACAGAACAGGGAGCGAGCGCTATCCATCTGAAAACGGGCTTTTACGCTCCGTGGGTTGAATACAAGCGACGCCTGCGCCTGCACGCGTTCGTACCCTTTTATATTTTAATTCAGTTGTCTAATTTATCGAAATTCGATATTTCAACGTGCATATCGTACCATTACTTTCCGCGTCCGCTTGGATTTTCTTGAGCAGCAGCACAAAGCAAACAAATAGGGCTCGAAGGTCCATTGCGAATCCTTGGAGGAAGTTTCAAAACGTTGTAAAGATCAGTACGTTAAGTTATTTTTAGTACAGTAAGCTTGAGCAACTGACAGTAACCCACTCACAAGAAATCTTTATCAGATGCTACGAGAACCAGTCTAGTCAGAAGTATGCTTAACTATATCTCTAGGAACTAAGTACGTGACGTTGTGCAAGGTCGTAGCCGTGATCGGCAATTGCATGGACTAAAACTGAATAGTGATATTGCACAAGGGCAAGGTAAAAAGTGCAGTATTTGTTGGCTTGAAAGTTGCTAGTGTGAGATCAGTCGATGCGGAGTCCGACTCCGACACGGGCGTGGCTGACTCGACACGAGTCAAGCTCACGTCCCGACTCGGTACGGCCTCCTCCGCTGTCTCGCACTGCTGCACGGCAGTTCATCACCACCATCCTCGCAGACGGCTGGATTTCCTGCATACAGCAGTGCCCCTTGTTTGTGTAGATTCGGCTGTGTGCCCTTTCCCTTTTTGTTCTTTGTGTGCATACGCTTGGCTTTCTCGATAAAGGTCTGATTCCCTTCATCTCGTTTGCCCGCGTATCTCTTGGTGTCTTCCACTGGAGCCGTCCAGCAGGACGCTCTATTACTAGGCATGACGTATTGTTGTTGTAGTCGCACGCATCCCGCAGCAACATGGTTGTCCTTTACGGACTTGCAGTAACTCCATTACACAACAACAACGGTTGTGCAGCCAGCCAGACATCTGCCACGTCAAGCGCCGTATCACGACAGTTCGTAACCAACATACTGGTCCCGCGACTACTCGTCCCGGAACGAACTGGTCCCAGAGGTACAATGGCCCCGACCTTTTGTCCCTGTTATTTCGTCCCACTTGAAAAAGTTCGCGCTTTTGGTACTGTTACTTGTTAGAATATCGTCTGTTCGCTGATGGACATCCTTCAGAGCAAGAGACACAAATGCAATCTTTCGCGCGCGCTATACAAGAAATAACCGGCAAAAGCTGAACAGTCTTAATATTTTTATTATAGAGGGATTGCTCACGAAGCTGCCAAATAAATTAGCTGTACCCATTTAAACCAAGCTCCGAATTTGCATGGTAAGTGTTTTCCGCTCACGATTTCGTGCAATGGCGGCTTGAGGTCCGGCCGAAGGGGGGGGGGGCGTGGACAGCCCATGCGAGCCGCCTAAAAGGGTTTGCGACAGTAGGACAGAAACTTCTTCGCCAGCTGCGCCAATACGCCGAAAAAATTTTCGCGCTTCTTGCGCCAGTTCAACACACTTGCCAAATTTTGCCAAATAAATTAAGGTAAATCTTGAAGAAAAAGCAAATATCAGTAACATGACAAACATGGAAGATATTTTGGTGACGATTTCGAGCAGAAAATCGCAAATAATCATTTTTTTGCACCTCCGCGCCATTTTCGCCGAAGGGAGACGCGGTTCAAAACGCCAGCCGCGCCCGTTCAGAATCCAGAAATTTGAGCCAGTCGCGCCCGTTCCGGACACGACGTGGACTGGCGAAAAAAATTTCCGCGCAAGTGGGCTCCTTTCCTTCCTCGAGCCGCGCACTGATTACACATATATATCCTAGGGAATCTGTCCGGTTATAGATGCGCAGTCGTCTTGATACCGCGGCGATCAATAAGTACAAGCGTAGAGATGCTATAGAAGAGCCCTGAAAAAAATGACGGCTGCGAGTGCGGACGCTGACCAGATTCGAGTAGTTACGAGATCAATAAGCAGCTGAAGTTTCTCTAGCCCCAACCTGAAATTTGTATACGTATAGTGCTGTGAATATTGCTTTGGCACAACGCCATTTATTAGTTCGTTACGTTTCCTTATGTACTATGGTTTTTTCGTTGTACTGGCCATGGGCTAAGACTGTTGCTTACCTTCGCGCGTTGTTTGATATACTTTGAGGCACATTTCTATCCACCCCGGCTGCTGTTTAGCTGTTGAATTCTTGTGCCGGCTATGCGTACCATGCCCATCAGATTACTTTTACTTAGACCACTGTATTTCAGTTTCGCTTTGTGTTTCTTTTACGTCATCGACCGAAGCGAAGCGGAGGTCATCCATACTCAAGAGTAATGCAAAAACGTGGGTTGACAACCGTTTCTGGGAACCGCGACAGCGCTTTCAATTTTCGTCCGATTTTTACCAAATTTGAATAGAACCTAGACTGTGACCTGCAGATGAGCTGTATACTTTTTCAAATGTATGTCTTAAAAAATGAGCGAGATATTAGCAAAATAAGAGCGCATTTTTTAGAACAAAAGATTCTTTTGTCTGTATAACCTCGAACAATACGGCTTGCGTAATAAGCTATAGCCTATCCCTGTGTACTTGTATGGCAGGCAGACCATACATGCAGCGAGATTGAAGCGGACGGGCCTCTCTGAGCCCCTTTCCGCTTGATAGGAGAGGGTCTCAGACAGGGACATCTGATTAACTGTCGCTATAGGTAGACTCACAAGTCACAAGGAAGTTTTTTTCGGGCCCCAAATTTTGCAGCCGCTAAAAATTGCATACAGGTGCAGAACGACTCAAGCAAAATTTTAAAAAATAGTACTTGCTGCTGAGAAGCATTTGAGCTTCTGGAGAATAATTTGCACAGCAGTGTATAATGTGAAAAAGGCCACACCGTAGATATAAACCGCAATATACTATTCATATATTATGTAACCTTACGGCATGCTTCATGGCTACAGTTGTTTTTGACGACGTGCATTTCAGACTTCCACCTTACGATTAAAACATTAATACGAAGCCATTTTAGAAAGATCAGCCTACCGACAGACGACAGTACAAAGACTCGATTTCGGTAGCCTGACCAAGATGAGCCGAAGCTGCCGCTGTTATATCAAGAAGCGAGAATTGTATACGTACAACGTACATACGTAACAGCAGCTCGCAACCTTTTGAAGTTACCGACATTTTGCCAACCTTCGATGCTTGAGGTACTACTGATCCTGCTCGGGGTACTGTTAATGTTTTTGAACGTCAGTGGAGTTCCACAATTATTGCGTCGTCAAAAACATTTGTGGTCTGCGATGTCGTATGGTTGTTTCATACAGTAGGTACTGTATGCTACGTGGTAATTTGCGGTGCAAATTACTCCCATGGGAACCAACTGCTTCCAAGCAGCCAGTGTTAGAGTTTTACAGTTTTTTAGGTCGCTCTGCGCCTCTATGAAAGTTTAGATGTTTTGCTAAATTTGTTGTAGCCTGAAAAGGCTGCCTGGTCAGTTTACAGTGTACATGCTGTACAAACCAGCTGGTATGTTCTGAAATGTCTCCGTTCGCTTCGGTTTTTATCGCAAGCGCAGCGGAGTGCGATTACCTAGTACTAGACGGATCAGCTGGATCAAACGCAGAAAGAAGTAAGTCCTGCTGATGTAGTTGATTTCTGCACAGAGCTACACGAAAATAAAGCCGGTACCAGTCTAGACGTAGTTCGAAATTTCCTTGGAACGAAATGTCAGTGGTACCAGTTCTGAGGACCAACTGGCTGGGACGAGTTGTCCCCTGGGACAAAGTGTCACACCACGCTGTTCCTGAATCCTGGGGTACGTAAGATTCATGGAAAGGTCGCTTAGTGACATGTTCGTTGCGTGTATTCAGGCATAATTTCGATATTTTCGAGAATACATCATTATTTCGAATTTTGAATGGGAAATACAGCGAAAAATTCCGGAGTTCAGCGCCTCATTTGTAGTGCGCATCGGCATGATAATCTGAAGCGCGTCGCAACCTGCTCCAAACCCATATACACGAGAAGCAGCGAATGAAACAATTTCATAATCGACCGGAGCGGAGCAAAGACCTTGTATACTCAGTTCCAACGAAATTTTGTGTGTCGGTTATGGAAGTTGACTGATTTCTTTCGGACACGATAACTCTTCTCAAAAATAGTTCGATTCGATCCAAATTTGACCAGAACGTTCTTCGATATAAGTTCTGGAACTCTATTGTTTTTGGACCATACTTTTTCAAAATAAACAAAGCTATTAAGATTATGGTTGTACCGGCGCAGTACCGCTAATACTAGACCATACAGCCGCATAGAAAGTGACTGCCAAGAGTGCAATCATGTAAGTCCAATCCCTAGTTAAGTTATGGTTCGTTCAGGATTCGTTACTTAATTTGCACAGAACTGACGTAATATGGTATATGTACGTGTGTTCTCTTGTCTGTTTCCTTACTAGTTGCACTCAGCTGTACGATCTAGCTG
>JAQGAU010001637.1:0-18319 GCA_034698045.1 Paramacrobiotus richtersi | reverse complement strand
TACAGCCGATCTGGTGCAAATGGAGTTGTGGAGAAAGCTGGAGAAACCGGGCAATGAGTATGTTGCGGTCGGGTTTGGTCCAGATGCACCCATGATGGTACGCTTATTTGTAACCTATACATACATAACATGTGCTGATGTACATCTTCATTTACCGCACCGATATCGTTATTGGTCGACATTTATGACGGCCACCACATCAGTCTCGATAAGTAAAATTCTTTTGCATTGCTTTGTTTCGTTTAGTTTTTCTAAAAAAGTGTTACAACCCATCCAACCCTCTGGGTTAGATGGATATAAGACAGACAAGCGAAAAACCGAACTGCTTGATTTCTTCGTTTATCGCGGGCTTTCTGCTATTTTGTCTGCATGATTCTCAAAAGCGGCAGCTCAACATCGGGCAGAATAATTTTTCTGCCAAGTCTGTTGGTTGAGGTACGCTTTTTCTTGTTTTCTCTTTTTCCAGACTGGGGCAGGTGTTGTAGCATGTGTACTACTCGGAACAAAGGTGGACGTCGTTGCATCATACAATCCCGCCCGATACAACATCCCCGTTGACAACGTAAATCTTGTTGTCAGTTCGCCTTGCAAAGAACTGAGTATGGAAACTTCATTACTTTATTTAGGCGAGGGCAAACATCACGGTGGCAAAGGCATCCGTGGATGGGCAGTCTCTGTACTGCCAGTTTACAATGCCGGTCAAGCGGTCATACAGTGGGAAATTCAGCGGGTCGCCAGTGGTTATTGACATCAGCAACGAGACCTTCTTCCTGTTGGCCTTTGGTTCGGCTCGCTCATCAGGTTGGTGAACCGCAAACAAATGGCAGATATCAAATTATCCATGTACAATTAACGCGCAAATAAAGAAATCGCGTTGTTTACTTGAGGGTCGAGACACAAGTTGATGGAATTGTTGTTGTTCTAGGCGGCCTAGGAAAGCATACTGATTTGCCAATTGCCACGAGTCTACCGGTCAGACTGTCCAGTGTGGTGACTGACAGAGCCTCGGATTTACAGCTTAAAAGTGCGTACCGCACAAGCTACTCCGCGCCTTTCTTACAATTATCACCTGACTGCAGTAACTAAACCCTTGAATCAGTGAATTTAATGCCACATACCTAAAACTGAAATGAAAGGAAGCTTACAGCGGATAAAGCTTCGCAGCTGTATATTTCCAGGCGCTAGCGAATGCAGGGGGCACCCATGCGCTCCGGGTGCTCTTGACTGTCAGAACACGATCGGCTCCTACAGGTGTACGTGCCGATGGCGCAAATGCACTACAATATGCACCCATGTGAACGGCCGGATGAGCTGCGCGGACGATTGTCCCTCCGAATGCCTGCCGGAGACTGATACGTGTTACAACCCAGAGGGAAGCAATTATTGCAAATGTCCCATTGGCTTCCGGTTCCTTAAGGGAGCCTGTGTGGACAACGGATGAATCCCAGTTGCGTCAACATTGCTACCGGGCATTTGCCGATTAAAATCCCAGTTCATACCAGCATCCATAAACATCGTTGGCTGCTGAGAATTCATCTGCTTGGTTAACGCAAATTAGAGATTAACATCTACGTGGTCTTGTCCATCATGTGGCGTTCCGGTTGGCGGTTCTGTTTGGCCGAGCGGCTTGCTAAGAGCGTTTTCTCCTCGAAACAGTGACGTTTACAGCTGATAACTGATCTGAACTGAACTTTCTGCGGTTGTCGATGTGCTATGGTTCTGCCTGTTTCGCACTAAATCAAAGCCTTCAAAGAAACCATAACGGCCGGCTGACAGTAAAGCCGATGTAGCTGTTCGCTCCGTCGTTCAAGCGGGTGCTAGACACTGTTGCCTGGGTCCGCCGTCTCGCTACGCCGCCTGATTTCGGAGAATGCGCAACACTCTCTGATTAATATGACGTGCAGCGCCGTCCGCCGCTCTGTCCGGATCCTCCGCTCGGGTACTGATATTAATTATTCTAAGTAATTCGCTTTGGAACTGACCGCTCGCTCCAGGACACGTCCAACGCGATATTCTGCATTTTCATCCCTGGCGTATTGCTTGTTATTTTTAAATACAGTCAGGTCAATTGCGATGCACTCTGAGTCCGTGACTCCGTGCTGACGTTCAGCAGGCTATTCCAGCGCAAGACGGCCCTATAAAAAATCCTTGGCCATTCACGGCAGATGTAGCCAGTCTGAAGCGTTCGTAATGTGCCATAACCGGAGTTTTGATTTGCTCTTTTTCGAGAATGGTGCGTACAAGCGACTTTGGTATTTTATTGCGGTACGGCAAGCACATCATGCCTTCCTAACCGTTTTGTTCTGTACTGAGAATGGACGTACAGATAACGCAGAATTTTGGAAACAATTTCCAGAGGCAGGGCACGGAACAAAAGGACCCGTTTCTAAAATAAAACGAGCGTACAAATCGTGAACCTAATAGGAAGGCAAACCGATTACCAAATTTTCCATTCCAGAGGATTTAAAGTACAAATCATGAAGCTAACATCAAGACAAACCGATTACTCGTACCCATTTTCCATTTCATAGGATTATTAGTAAGCAATTTTCTGATGTGTGAGGCTGCCCTAAAGACTCACTGTTCATGGCCGATAAGTCGTGTGTGCACTATAACGGTCCGTCGTTAGGCTAGCTAGCAGGGTACTACGAAAATCTGGGTTTGTGGTCTGGGACTGAATCTGGTAGACTGGATCTGATATGGTACTGGACCTGGGAAGTACGAACAGAATGGTAGTTGATAACTGGTACTTGGGACTGTAGCCAACACTGGGAAACGGTATCTGCTAGTTACAATAACCTCAATTATCAGCATATTTTGCAGGTTACTTTTATCGACTAAAAATTGTCTATTCAGGGAAATCAACTTCCGTGCGAAGAAGTTCATTAGAGCGGCGTCGCTTTGTCTTTTTGAACAGTGGGAACTTGACATTCCACTGGAAGTACGGAGGCCAAGCTGACTCGCGCGTCTCCTAATGAAAGTTGTTTGCCAATGTGTCAGAAAAGCACTGTGCGCATATTGGTTGAGTTGCGATCATAATTATGATTCATGCCGTAACGTGAATAGCAGATTGATGGCGACAAGGCAGTCTGTAATGATGCGTGTGCCTTTATGCTTCTGGTTTTGAAAGAAGTTTCGTGCGCCATTTTGCTCAATTCACCTTTTGTAGCAAGAGACGGGAGTGTATATATTTTGACTGCCTACACCTTTCTACCGTGCCACATTGTTACCTGACAAGTAGAAACAGTTCCTCCCGCTTTCACATTTTCGTGAGTAAACTTGATATAGTTTCGTAAACAGATTTTATTACCCAGAAATATGGTATTGGTACAGTAGTTTGCAGTCTAGATCCAGTTGCGGATGTCGGTAGCAGCGAAAGATCACGGAGAAATTAAACAATGAGTGTTTTGAACCAGCTATGCAACTAAATCAGCAAAATTTGAACAAGAAAGAATACGCGAGCAAATATTGCAGTTGTACATTCATAAACAATAACAGATCTTGCCTTTAATAAAATAACCTCGGCCCTTACCGATGTGCATCAGTGTCGTACATAGCTAAGATACTACAGTTTCGCAACAAAATAACCTGCTTGGGTCAGCTACAGAGAGAGTGTCTTTAAATTCTTGGTGCCTTCTTAATAGATGGACATAGTGTTCCTTTCCACAATATCAAGTTTCAACGGCTAATCTGCCTCATCCGCTGCCGCAACCTATTTCTCCATTCTCTGTGGAAACACACCAGCAACACCGGGTCGATGACTGTTTGAACGTACAGGAAGAAAAGCGCGATCTGCATGAACAAATAGATGTTAACGAAGGGAGTCGAAATGAATCCTCGCATGCTATAAGCAATGGTTATTGGAGTTCGAAATAATATTGTCGAGAAGGTCAGGACCAAGTACACGATGAAGGCCGTGCGTTGTTCCCGCTTTGCACGTGTTCCATCATCGGTTGGTCGTGCGTGGGTGATCTCGACCGGTGCGATACAACGGGTGGCTTTAACTGATCGTTGCAGAATATGTCGGCATTTAAGCCAAATGATTGGCAATGTCATCAGGATGGCCAACATAGGCAAGAGCAGGTACAAGAAAATACAGGCCGCAGAAATTTTGTAAAGAGATCGTGTATCCAAGAAGCACCTATGCAGAAAAATATGCTAGTGATCATAGAGAAACGATGTTAATTTTGCTGACCATGCCATGTACTTGTTATACTGTTATCTGAACACTTCAATCGCATTGGTACTGGGATCGGATGGCAGCATGCCGTCTTACTGACCTTAGTAGACTGCACAAGAAAACAGTCGACGGAACCTTTTCTCAGTGCCAGTACGTAAGATTTACCGAAAGTTATGCTGAGCTAATACCAGATGTTTAGCGCATTGTGCGTTCAGTGTTAGCCTGCTACAGATCGCACGAAAGTTCAAATACCTCACAAGAACCCTGCTTATGCTTGTTCCATAGCTTTAAATACCACCGGGACCTGGGTGGCCAATGGCCACAATAAAGACGTGTTGATGCACACAGAGCATAACAATTAACAAAGCCGTTTTGCAAGGCTCGTTGACATAAGTAATCAACTAGGTCGTTCTCCGCTGAGCGGTATGATGTTGCTAAAAGCGTTGGGCCAAGTGCTCTTCATTCGTATGTGGAAGGTGCGCTGTTGGTTATCTTAAACTGCGCAAGAGGATTCCGATCTGGTTAGTCTTCAAACGACCGTATCGTGTGGTATTAGCCTAATAACTTCGTCTTGAAAAGTCAGGTAAAAATTATCACTCGTGAGGGACCATTAATTTTCAGACTGAGTTATTGTGTCAGAAAAGACTATGTGAACTTCCGTAACAGATGGTCGAAAATTCGTCGGAGCTGAGTCCGCTCCGGTCGATAGGAGCGGCTAGTAAGGCGTATACATTTACACTCGCGGAGCTAATGAAACTGCAACCGCCGAAGCAGAATAGCGTACCTTCCAGCCATCTGTTCGATGGGGAGTCGGTAGTGAACCGCATCCAGAATGACCAGTGCGCTAGCACATGCGAAGCCGTACAGCCAGACGCCAACACACAGCGCAACGGCCACTTTCGTTGTATGGAGGGTGCGATAGGAAAGTGGCAGCACGGCGGCCCACAGGCGACTGAGTGTTATGAGCAAGTGCGTTAAGATGACCCCCGCCATGGATGTGAAATGCGCATACAGATGGAGGGTGCAGCAAGCGGGGCTAGACGCGGCGGCTGGGCTGATTTTGATGAAAAACATCAGCAACGGTCCGGGTAGGTCGTAGTATATGTTGGCAACGAGAACGTTGATCAAGTACACACAAAACGGTGTAAATCGAATTTGCAGAAAAAGCAGCAGAAACAGGACGCATGTGTTGGAGAGAGTCCCGATTGAGAAGCCAAAAATGTCGGATATCATGGTAAAATCCCATTGAAAGGATACGGAAGAAAGTGACGGACGGTTGGGCTGCGTAACGTTATAAACCATGTTTGGACCTATGACCGCGAGTATGGAGGAGAGATTAGTCCACTATCCACGGCGAGTGTTTCACTCCACAGTTGAACGTCAGAAATGCCGATATTATATAGTGACCCGCTGTGTTTCTAATTATTATGCACCGGTTCCGACATTTCATACAAATATTGTTCGCTAACTGATAGGAACAATACTAACGGCCGTTTGCGCTCACGCATCGACAGGTTGCGAGATGAACACTACGCTCGCATGCAGAATGGAACGTTTTACAACGAACGCGGACGAAAATCACTGCCTTATAACCCGACCAATCGCACAATAACACTTCTGCGCATCGGAATCTTTACTGACTTCTATCCGGAAGTGCGTGATGCATAGGTGCTCAGTGAACATTCAGGTCATATTATAGGCCTTTGGCTGGGAACTAGTTCCTTCCCATTGTCATAAACGATCAAGACCACGATTAAGGTGTTCCACGTTACAACCTTTTCCGCCAACAATGCCCCTCCTCCGGAACCGCATTTTTATGCACGTTTAACTGCATGCTGTTAGCGGCGGATGTTGTTGTCCTGGTACAATGTCCCTTTTTGTTCGCAAAATGTCCGCTAAGCGAGGATTTTTCCGGCTTGTTATAGACGATCGGAATAACAGCAGATACACGAGTGCTGAGAATGTTGTTTAGCATACGATTTTTGGGCTCGGTTCCGGTGGAATATTTTTGCCGGATAAAATTGATTTAAGAGAGAAAAAGGATGCATTGCCTGTGTGGGTCATGTTTGCAACGTACTGACAAAAACATAATTGATAACATAATAATAAAAGTACCGTGAACAAAAAAATATAAAAGCATAAATAACACAGTATAGACATTTAAAATTCCAAAAACATACTTTGCGCGTCGATCATGGCTCAAAGTGGTTCAGAACGATCATTTTCATAATTATGTGCCCCTTAAGATGAACGAATCAGCTGGAAGAAGTTTGGATGGAACGCAGAATTATTTGAGAAGGTGTTGTGTTCAAAGTTTTCGTCGCCATTGCGGACGGAATTCTCCACACTGTTTATGTGTGTTATGGCTATGAGAAACAAACATCACGGGCTTGTCTGCAATCGCGGTAAAGGTCGAAACCCTAGGGACTCTGTTATGAATGATGTCGTTCTCCGCGCATTTATTTCACCTAACCTCCGCTCAGTTCGTGACCCACTGTGTTCAGACAAAGGGTACGGCTCGCGCAGGAATGGTATAACGCGTATACTCGCTTATTGTTTGTCACTAAACTGCATTGACTCCTAAGCGTTTTAAAACCGACGAAAAGAAACTGAAGATCGCATATAAATTAGAAACGACGGCCCGACGGGTCAACTGCGTCTGACCTTTGCAGATGCGCAACGGCTTTGGTTTCGAACCAGCAAAGCGAACAGTTTGGGTTAGTTATATCACATACAGATGAAACATCGTGGTGCTACGCTTCAGGAATAACTTTGATGTCATCTGCAATGAAGCAATCTCCCTTCACACAGTAGGCAGAGATCAACAATAATCAACCATCCCCGGGGAAACGAAAGATGTACAACTAGGAAGCGGCAAGTCAAAACAAGTCCGGCATAATATTATCAGCAACACCTTCGTAATAATCATGATCGGATAAATAATAATTGCAATGTTCTTTGACAGAACTCAGGTCGGCCCAGTTCACATCAGTCAGGGACAACTTAAACTCATTCAAGGTGCGATGACACACTTTCGGCCAAGCCAAATAATTCCACAGCATCGCCATTCGATTCATATTTTATTCAGGGCAGGATACAACGAGTAGAGTGCAGTCCGCGCTGGTGACAGAGGAAGGATGGTCTATTAATTCCTGCGCCAATTGAGTGCTACCAGCAACAGAACGAGAGACGGCGGCCCAAAATCAAAAAGAACATAAAACCGCGAACAAGGGGGAACGATCAACAATTCATCGACAGACCAAGGCGACCGGCGACCGTTTTGGTCGAACAGTGTTTTTGGTCGATCGATGTTGGTCGACTGAAGAATGTGGTCGATGAGAAAAGCCTTGACCAAGCTTTTTAGAGCCGTCGTCCAAAAATGTACCATATGGTCGGTCGTGGCCGTCTCTACCACATGCGATTTTTATTACTCGCTTTATTTGTTTGTTCTAGAGCAGGCGCTGTAGCCTGTATCACGCGTCCCATTCGGAATAACATGGCCGCAAACGGGTCAAAAGAATCCCGACCGATACAACCCACCCACTGACAGCGTAAGCTGGTTTTTATACCCACTACGTACGCAGTAAAGTAAGTATGGGTTCTTTGTTGATGGCAAGCAAAAACCATTACATACATTGAAGAGAATGGCCTGTCGCGACAACGTAATGTTTATTCGGCTATAGCCCGGTTGTACTGTATTACAAGAGAAAAGCAGTTTACACAAAGAACTTGTCCCAGTTAGAGCGAGAAGGGACAGTGAGCAAGAGGCACAAAGTTACAACGCTCCAAAAGTGACTTATAGTGATTCTTTTTCATCTCTGCTGATTGCTCAGCCGCTGCGCCGGCGCGTTTGGACGTGGCTCCAACGTAACTGTCGCAGACCGTATCCCGAATGTAATGGTTAGTACGAAACGCGACAGTGGAAACGGTTCTAAACTTGTGTACGGATTGAGCCACTTCTGTGAAGAATAATGTGAATTTTGACTAAATCGATGCATTCCCCGCAGCTCATGATATCCAGAGTCACCAGAGATAGCATTGCGAACTGGAGTCCTTCGTTGATATGCACGCAGGTTCCCTTGATGAACGTGAAACCAGCGGGACAGATGCAGACATAGCTTCCCATCGTGTTGATACACTTCGTCGTAGTTCCCGTACTGCAGGGGTTGGCTGATTCGGTGCACTCGTTGATGTCCTCGCAGGTCACTCCATCGAACAGGTAGCCCCGTTTGCAGATGCACTGGTACGAGCTGCTCGTGGGCTGGCAGGCCTCAGCATTCGGACCGCATGGGCGTGCCGCGCATTTGTCGACGCCTACGCACATATGAACAAGCTTCGTCAGCGAACAAGCTCGATAGTTTAACTAATTACCATATCTTCAGTATTACCCTTCTTCTGCTCTTATAAATTTCTATTACCTGTCTGTATTCACTTCTTCGCAGTAATGGATCATCCAGTAAAATTTAAGGCTTAACAACTGAATACTCTGTAACTGCATCTGGTTTCGGTTGAAATTTTAGATTTTTTTGTACAATTACGAAACTTCTCCAACGGTGAGCAAATCGCCTGTTTAAAAGTGGTGAAATTTCGAACTCCCAATGCGGAAGTAACGAGAATTCAGTTTCGTGTCAACTGCATTGCCTTACCTGCTAAACACGGCACGACTGCAGCGAGGAAGCAAAGCGTCAGTAAGACGACCATGTTGTAAGCAAAACGATACGAAACCTTTCAAGTACTGACAGAGTGATCACTGCTTGTGAAGAAATGAACATATTTTTATTGGTGCTGCTGGACTTATATACCTCGATGAGTGCACTTTTCCGCATAGTACACTGTAGATCATTGTGTCATTCAGAATAACTCGAAAATATTCCCAGGCTTCATAACGGTGCTCCCGACTATATAATTATGCAAATGGTGTTGCATTAAAATCGAATAGCAATCATGCTTAAATGTCTCGGTATTCGCATTGCTGTTATGTGGATACGGCATGACAAGGGACCAACCGAATGCGCTTCGTTGACCGAATAAATATATGAAATACTGCATTTCGGTCATGGGCTAAAGCAGTTAAATTCCTGATGAACTTGAGCCTGGTAAATTAGCTGAAAAGCTCTTCTGGACTGCAAATCACGTGTGCATTTACATACCGCCACGTGCCAAACACTTTAATTCAGCATACACCGAATGCATGATATCGTATCGTTCCCACTTATAATGCAAACTCCACAAGACACTAATGCAAATCACACAACATTTAATTATAATTGTAAATGGGTCTAGGTGCTAGACCATTTGTATAATTACATGACCCGGGGCATTCTTATACAACCTGGGACACCCGGTTACTCTAAACCTCCTGAACGATTTACTAATGCAGAGAAGTGCACGCATTGTCATGCAGATATAACAGACCATAGAATTTTCATTTGTCAATACTGGTTAGTGGTTGTGTTTGCAGCATGGTCGCTTTTCCGTCGGTTTTCTTCCTCGCTGGAATAGCGTCGTGTTTTCCAGGTAAACCAAAGCTTCAAGCTGCACAAGTATGTGTTAATTGACTCGGAACTTGCAGGCTTTCCGGCAGTCGAGTATGCGGACCCCAGCGGTCTGCAAACTGGGCTTCCAGTTCAACGGGGTGGCGTGCGTGAACATCAACGAGTGTGACGCCCTACCCGATCCCGGTAGGTCGGACCACTTTTGCGGAAACACGCAGGGAAGCAATCGCTGTCGGGAACATTTGTGGTCAGTTTGACTATATGTTGATCCATGGAGTCTGCCTGCAAATGCTCAACAGGGACTGAATGCCAGATGACCGTGGTTCGTAGCACAATCTCTGGATACCATTTCCTTCTGGGATGTTATCAGATGTTCAGCCGTTTCGCACTAGACAGAGTTTTCAACGAACCGCGATACGGCTTAGCCGAATGAAAGCGTCACTAAAGCTGTCGTAATTTAAACATCTCGGGAAGTTGGCAAGCCGGTCGGTATTCGTCGGTCTTTACCAGGGTAAATAAAATAGGAACCAAAACGTCACGAGGGGAATTCGCTGTTTGCTCCACTCACGGTACGGTGAGTTAGCGGCGATAACAGGGACATTTCGCATGGCGCCCCTTTTAGCACTACTTCGCACGTTTCGACCGACGGATGGCGTTTAGTTATGCGCGTGTGCAGCTGTCAGTGTACCGCTATGGCGCCATGACACCATCACCAGCTCGTGCATACAAGCTTCTCCTCTCGTGCCTTTAGGTTCCCTTCTACCCGCTGTTGATCATCTCCAGCTTCGCGCGCTGCTTCTTTGTCTTGCCCTCGTAAATTCATGACAACTCACACATTTTATTCTACATTCTACTACCGGCTTTGGTCAGAAAATCTAATGGGCAGTATAAGCCATTCCACGCTAAATATAGTCCAGCGTTTAGAATCACTACATTAATTTTGTACGTATTTATCGCACAAGTACAGATACATGTTTATCGCACGAAACCGGTTTTCACCGTCGCATATTACTAATAGCAATCGCATTAAAGGCGTTTCGAAAATTTCATCTTCGCGGGCCTAACATCGAAAGATGTTGCTAGCATCATACAGACGGCAATCGGATGCGAACGCGTACAAGCCAAAAGAACAATGGCGGCTTCGACCTACCGTACAGCGCCAATGATCTTGAGCTTGTTAATTATGTCCGTGGCATTATCAACGCTGCTGACGATTGTAGACCTTTCTGACTATCGCTTTGAAGGTCCCGAATCCTATTTTGCTCCCAAATTCCCCTACAACGGCCAGTTTTACGTCCATTATGTCCGCTTCAAGCCGGATAACGGGAACATGACGTTCCGCTTTCTGGACTATCTGAGCGTCATGTCGGCTGTCAACAACCTCAAACCGGACAAGATTTTTGTCCACGGCGATGCGGAACCGACGGGTAAGAGAAATGCTAGAACGTACTGTACAGCCCATGGCCAGACTCAGTTTCGACACAATAAAAATTCTCACAATTAATAAAAATTGGCCCAAGTTTACACGTTTGTAAAGGAATGATCGCTAAAATCAAGTTAACTTTGGTGCGCATAGTTTCGATTAATAAACGCTGAAACAAAACAAGTGGATCTGCTTCTCCTGTTCTGAAAATTATAAACAACCCTTGACCGATTTTTTGCTTTATACAAAGCAGTTGCTTAATTTAATTATATCTGTTTCATATTTGCCAAATTAAGCCCAAATATGCAAACTAACTTAAGTAAGCATTAAACACTTGCTTGTACAGGAACGTACTGGAAAGCTGCACTATCTTCCAATCTGATTGAACACCCTTTCCGTAACATTACAACCAAGGTCGGCCACCGTATGGGCTCGAAGAAGACAGTCGCCTTCAAAGAGCATTCCGCCGACATCGCAAAACTGGACGCCCTTGTGGAGTACGGCGGTGTAGCCGTGGATTTTGACGTTTTCTTCGTCCGGGGCGACCGCATCAAGGAGATCCTAAAAACCAAAGAGTCTATGACATGTTTCGGCGAAGACGCCGGCTACAACATCGGCTTCATCGCTGGACGGCCGGGAGCGGAATTAATTGCCGCGTGGAGGCGGAGTTATGAAGATATCTACCAGGACAACTGGAATTTCAATCAGGCCTTTGTGTGCAAGTATCTGAGCGTGCTGTTCCGGGAGAAGAACTATGTCGCTGGATTCGTGTGCAATAATCCCCATCCGCACAATTTAACTCCATTTTATGTCAATTATGGAGTGATGAACTGGAGCAATTCGATGGCAATTCACAATTATTACCGGCATAGTATCGTTGTCGTTGATAACCCAGAGGATCTATATACTGGGAATTACACGAATTCGACGAATCACGAGATGTTGGTGTCGATTTATGAGGGCAGGGAACTGCCGGCGATGACCGTTGGATTCGACGATGAAATTGATCCGCTAACGGGAAAGGCGCCAGAACGGATGTCGACTACGACCGTGTCAACACCAGCGACAACAGTTGCCCCTTTGGACAGCGTTCCAACGACAACAACTGTGATGATTACGAACAGTAGCACCACAAATGATACGACCGGATGATTGACGCTTGTTGCAAAACTGTGGCTTGTGCGCTCGATGATCTTGATCTCATTTATTAACGCTCGAATAGCACCGGGTTATCCTGGTGGTGTGATACGCATTGCAAGTTTCTGTGTTTTGGGTAATGCTTTGCCTTTGTCTGCATAGCTATAACTGACCACAGCGAGGATGCTGTTTTTGCTTTCTACAGACCTTACCGCAGGAGGCTGACAACTAGATATTATAAGTTTACTGTTCGAGTTGTTGGAACCATGCTGTAATAGTTTCTACAGATAGTTGTTGGGCTCCTGTCTTGTACATTCTTTTGCTGTACATGTAATCCTTATTACTGCTGTGATTTACGACAGCCAGAAAGTAAACTGCTCGTTAAAATGGTCTTGGCTGTGCCCAATAGTACATAATATCTTGATTAACGCGGTCAGCCTATTCGGAGATGTATAACTACCTGTCCACATGCGAACAAGCTGTTCCGATGGTCAATGACCGGAAGAATTACCGTCTAAGTGAAAATAAGTGTTTTGGAAATACAGGTGAAGAATCGATAGCAACGTCTCTCGGAGCCGGCTAGACTATCATAAATTATGTAATAAGTCTCGTAACACACTCCGATGAGACTCTGTAGAACGTAGACATGCATACTTTTTAATATATGATTTACAGTTGCGTAGTTTGGAAACAGAGCAACATTTCCAGTGTCGTATAAAGTAGTTCTTCCTGGGACCCTGTTTTTCGGTACCGCTAACGTACAAATTACTCCGCTGTTCGCTGTGATCATTCACCCATTGATTCTGCCCATTGCAATAACTATTACTAAAATTATTCACAACAGTTGCCTGCATGTTAAGTTTTGCATTAGTGTAATTGATAAGCAGAATATGGATACACATATAAATTGGTGTCGAGAAGTTCGTTCGTGCGCGCAACGGCTGTTTATTCCGCAGCGGCGGAAAGTTTGAATACATTTAAGTCAGCGCTCCATCCAGAATTCTTCAGACTTTCAGCATACGTTAAATGTCGAAACTTTTACTGTATTTTTCATGTTCTGCGGGAAAGTATGCGGTAAAGCGATGCAACAAAAGGTTCGTATACGAGTACAACTTGGAGTAACGGATATTCTGCGAGTCTTTATGTTTAACACACTTTCCCGCCACATTACCGTACGTCACTGCCATGTTGGCCGTACCTGCGACTACTTGCTGTACGAAAGCTCTAAAAAAATACTACTTGCGACCAAATGTCCCGTAAATGCACCGACCAGCGTTTAATACCGCTTCTCGTGCACCTAACACCGCCATACACGTTGATACAACGCGAAAATGTACTTACGCTGGCACGTATACGGAATATGACATTGTATTGACCAGTGAAGGAAAAACAGCGCTCACACAGCCGGCAACGAGAAAAACTTGCGAGATATTGAGTAATTGGTCTTTCTTCCGTTGACAACAGATCTTTATGGTCATTGCTCGGCTGGTCGCCGTACGCTTGACAGCAAAGATCTGGAGCAATAAACTGAGCAGCGGCGATGCCGTTTCTGCCCGATCATCTACCGAAAACATGGTCGGCCACGTGAACTTGTAGTGTACACAGAAAACGGCCAGAATAAAGAAGTACGAACGAACAAAATTAATTATCTTTAATGGCAAACTACACGAAGACCAGGCAGAACTACCACAATATTATCAGATATGAAAGACAGCTCACTGTGGAGGCGGTACCGTTCTTCTCCGAAAAGAATACATTTGAATATTTTATAGTCTACAGACCATTGCGTAACCCGTCAACCGAAAAACAGTCAACTAGTCTGTTATGAATAAGAAACATCAAGAAGAAGCAGTGGGTTATGAATCAATGACAAAAGAATCGCTAATGTTCCAGCTGCATGTTGATCTCTCTTGTCCGCACAAACACAGCCATGTTTTGACGAAACACTCATTACGACGTTGAGCGTCGTTGCGAGACAATGGTCGCGTCCAGCGTGCAGCGCTTTCGCATAGCGTGGGTGACGTTCATACTGCTGGTGTTATCGGCGGCCTTATCAACGTTGGTGTTGAGTGTGGCGGATTTGTCGGGGTATCGGTTTCAGGGACCAGTGGGGGAAATCTTCGGTAGCAAGTTCCCGTATGATGGCAAGTTTTATGTGCATTACGTCCGGTATAAGCCGGAGAACGGGAATACGACGTTTCGGTTTCTGGATTATTTGAGTGTCGTGTCAGCGGTGAATAATTTGAAACCGGATAAGATTATCGTTCATGGAGATGTCCTACCCACCGGTAAGCACATGAAAACAATTAGCGAAAATGATATTATGTAAACTACAATTTCAAATGAATAAAAAATTCGGTAAACAATAAATAAGCTACATATAGCGTTTGAATAATGAATTATAAAATATATCTTGAAATACAATTAATGAATATGTATAAAATGCAATAATGACATGAATAAGAGTTCAGTTATGTAATGACGCACCAAGATGCACGTGCATAGAGGCATGTAATAATTAAAAAACTTACTTAAGCCGAGCAAATAATATGTACTCAAACTAATAAATACGACAAATTTTAACGAACTCGTAGGCAGAAATTATAACATGTAAAAAAAACATAAATATTAAATTAGAAAATATGTGCTAATATAATGAATCAAACAGACTGCGTAATAGACTGGCGAAATTCAAGATATCATAATATTTCATAGCTCCATAAATTATTATAAGCAGAAAGAGCATAAAATATGATAATTGTGGTAATTCATTCACGTGCAGTATATTGACATAATAAAAGTGCACGGTAGAAGGCATACGCGAATAACCAATCGAGCGAAAAAGTAATGCATAAATGCGTTAGACTGTGTCAATAAATAGGAAACGTACAAAAAACATATACACAAAATTAATACATAGCACTTCCAAGTCATTACACACTGACGTCAGCGAATATTGAAAAACGTATTTTATGTGTGCATATGAAGCAAGAAGCAGCTGTACCCAAGTGTCATGTTAATCTAATTCCTTTCCAACTGGGATTGAATTTTAATCAATTCGATTATCTTATCCATATTGTGACATGAATTAATGCGCTGGCAGCGTATAATAGATTTTTTTCAATAACAGCGAAAACCACTGTAAGAGCCGGCACATCATATGTACGAACACTGTCGCTTTTCTGAAAGCGGACAGTGGAAATGTTCTCACGTGATGATTTAAACAGCGGAAAATACAATCATAACAATACTAAAGAGATTTTGAAATACCAAATGAAAATTACTTATGAAATTGCCTAACGCCAAACTGTAAGGAATAAAGTAGTTTAACGCGACTACACTATAGCAGTTTCATTCACAGAATTTCAAACCAATCGCACGTACGAATAAAACTATGAACAAAAATACGAATTAGTTTGATTTTTTAAGTTTGTGTAACTAATTACTTTAACAAATTAAATTATAATTAACAGTAATAAACATATTGAGAACAAATCTTTAAAAAGAAGTATTATCTATATCGAAATTAAAATTTTGTTTGATAACTTAATGTAATGTAAAACAATTAATTCAATGTAGTTGAAATTATTTAATGTATTTAAATTTTTAATATACAAGTACCAGCAAGAGAGCAATAGTTAAAAGATAAAATGTACTGAAGACCCAAAATATTTCAAAATTTACTAGGACAATATTGGCTGGCCGCGCTGGGAAGCGGTCTCGTCGAGCACCGTTACCGCAACATCACCAAGACCGTCGGTCACCGACTGGGCGAGCAGAAAGAAGTGGGTTTCAAGGAGCACTCGGCGGACATCGCCAAACTGGACGTGCTCCTCGAGTACGGCGGCGTCGTGGCCGATTTCGATGTGTTCTTCATCCGCGGGCAACGCATCAAGAAGATCCTCACCCAACGCAAATCCATCACGTGTTACGGGGATGAGGATGGCTACAACATTGGGTTTATCGCCGGCCGACCGGACTCTAAATTGTTGTATGCGTGGCGGAGGAGTTATGAGGATATTTACGTTAATGATTGGAATTTTCAGCAGGCGTTCGTGGCGAAATATCTCAGTGTGTTGTACCAGCAGGAAAATTATGTTGCCGGGTTTGTCTGCAATAATCCGCATCCTTACGGCTTGGACGTAAGTGCCGATGGGTTCTTTTAAATCTTTTAAATGAGCATTTAAATACGCAAGAAAATGTAAATAAATAAAATATTCTATATAAATATTACCAAATAAATAAATATTCAGATGCACATATATTTTATCTTTCCTTAGTATTTTATGTTATTATTTACATCATAATTATTATTTTTCTGTTTTTGTTTTATCTAAGGGTTTTTATGACCAGTTCCATGCTTTTGCATTTATTTTACTTATCTCTATTAATAAATGTTTAGATAAGGGATTTAAAGCAAAAAAGTCCAACTGTCAAAATTATAGGACAAATTCACTCGTTTAAACTTAGTTAATTTTTTTCTGCATTCCGCACATGCGCGGATTTTCACTTTCTCATAAACCAGTTCTTAGTTCACAGTTCATGAACCAGATAATTCACAATGCTGCTTCACTTTCCCTTTTAATGTGTGCTCATGCGTTCTTTTGTAATACTTTAGTGGCCCATATAACCGTGAAGGTTATAATGCGTTAATTTTACGTATGACATCGCTGCAAAAATCGTTATATTGTATTCATTTTGTTAAGGCTTTTTATATACGCCTGGTGTTAAATGTGTTGTGACATTGTGTAGTTGTACTGTAGCGGAAGTGACAGCCGTAAAACAACATTGCTGTTTTTGTTCGTATCTGCGTATGTATCCCCAGTATCCCCAGATACGCGCACCATAAATTCCCTACTTTCATCCAGTCATTCATACTGTTTGAACTTGTGGGCTTAGCCTTTTCGAACACGGACAGATTAATCAACAGTTTAAGATATATTACGTTACATTTACTTTTTGTGTATTGATTATGCCCTGTTATTTATTTATTTATTATTATTTGTTTATTTTTTTACTTATTTATTTGTTTTCGTTTACTTCCAATTAATGTTATTGTTACTAAATTTGATGCAACGTTTATATATTTCGCTTTTTGAATATTATTTGCTTGTATCAATGTGCGACACTATATTGTTAAACTTTGCAGGATTTCTTCCACCATTACGGTAAAATCCGCTGGCAGAACTCCCTGGCTATCCACACGTATGAGCGCTTCGGCCAGATCCCGCAAGTGACCAGTCCGGCCGTATTGTACGCGAGCAACAAAACCACGACGCACGACGAGATGTTGACGTGGCTGTACGAGGGCCGGCCGCTGCCGCCGTACAACCACACCTTCCGCGATGAAATCGATCCCCTCACCGAACAAATCAAGAACACAACCATTGTTTAATATTGACAGAAAGGTCACTGCTTGCATTTGACTTTTTGTTTGCTCAGGATCCTGTTGCTATGATTGTTCTTACTGTGATATATGAATAATATGCCGTAGAGATTTACTTCGGTCAACCAGCTATAAACGCACGACAAACAATGCCAAACAGTGTGAAAACGCTTGTCAGTGTCTGAGGTACTATGTCGTCGTTCTGCTGCAGCTAAAACTATAACAACTATGATTTACTCAAAGCTTATACATTTTTTCGATATGGGGCAGTTTCATGTACAAAAAACGCGAAACAGAAACAAAGCAAACAACAGGAGAGATAACTTATGAAATTCGTAACCCGATTAGCAAACTGTCATATCTATACAATTATATATGATCGCAACTGAATCACACACAAACGAAAGGACCGGCTTCTCGTAATACATCTCAAGAACTGGGTCTTTCTGAATCACACATTTCTCACTTAAACTACCAAAATGCACATTTCAAGTCAAAACAGGTTAATATTGTACTGTGTAAACAACCATGAAGCAAATCCGTGACTAGTTTAATCCTTGATCACCGTTCATCCTCAACCGATAGATAAAAAACTCAAACTCATACATCTGCATGGGCGGAACGTAATGAACAGCCACTAGCGTATCCGAGCAGCAATCGAGGAGATCCCCGTCGTGGGCGTGGGAGTGGTGCGGGTA
>JAQGAU010001636.1:0-18319 GCA_034698045.1 Paramacrobiotus richtersi | reverse complement strand
GTCCGCTGCAGCGCTGCGTCCACAGTCTGGCCGATCTGGCGGAGAGCGGCGCCGGACACATGGAGCCCAATGGGTGGATGCATGAGGGCGAGGGGGTCGATGGACAGTGAGCCGGGGGGGTGGGGACGCACAGATAGAATGATAGGCTTCCAGTTTATCGCTGTTTTTTGTTATACTTGTTTTGCCTTTAGCTTGATGGCTTCCAATTTGAAACGGGGGGGATATAGGTGCCTTGTGTTGGACTCTTTGTTTCGGGTTTGTTGTTAATATTATGACTTCTCACATGGCTCCTTGACCGGATGACCAGGAATGGATTATTGTATATGCTGCAACGGTGTTGTTTGGGTAACGCCTGCTTTTGAATAATGTACGTTTCTTTTTTTGATCTTTTGTGGTTTTGGAGGCAATAAAAAGGGAGCAAGTTCGGAACGGTCGGTGGGCGAATTGATCGTTATATCATGGTCGCGTATCCGGGGCAAAGGTCATGCATGACCTTGGTATTATATGCCGCGTTTGGCGTATGTATGTTTACTTTTCATACTGCATTAAAAAAATTAGTACAAATCCGTGAATACAACTGCATGCCAATCGGTACACACGTGACAATACATGGTTCTGTCTCATTGTTCCACCATGTGTACCGCGAACGTCTCTCCACGACATGTGACGATTTGCTTCTCCCGTCTCCTCTCCACAAGACGAAAAGCAGGATGCGACACCTCGCAAACATAGTGAAGCAATCTTCAATTTGCTCACCTCTCTCGCCTGTACCACAGTTGCATATCGTGTTCACTGATTCCGTTGGTGTCATATGCCGTTACGGCCGTACATGGAGCCGGAGGAGATGTGTTATGTCTTACAATTATGTACAAGATTAGAAAGATGCCACAATAAAATCGGGTTACAGTTAACGGGTTTTGGCACCCAAATGTATAAGGCTTGAACAAACATTGGCATTTGGTCTCGTACCGGGACAAGCGTTGTATCGCAGTGTATGTACTGTTTTTGTTTCACCGATTATTGTGTACTTTTCGCCAAACGAACCGTAAAACTTCAGATACCAGTTGTGTTAGGATCGCATTAGTCTGATGATCCGCAGCTAATTAATTGCCAGAATTGGAAATGGTGGTCTTCTAGAGTTAACCGCTGACAGTAAGCTGTGGAAAAGTCCATGACACTTATCTGAACCGGTGAGGCCAAAAGGTAGTGTCTCATATTCGTAACTGATTCCGCCAATGTCCACACTCCACACCCTCGTACGGGCTTCCGCCGAAGTGTTCAGTGATGACACGCGCCAGTGATGACCAGCGTAGACGCTGCCGGATATCTTCCTTAAATTCAAATGTTGCGGCTTATATACTGCGCAACTGAAAGCTAGGTTCTGACAACATTTCCCTGGGACTAGTCGCATGCAACTCTAAAGAAATGTTGTTGAAACCTCATTAATTGTGGCTCTTAGTTTTTTCGTTCTAGGCCGGTCGTTGCATTTTTCTGGTCGAATTCAGCCGAATTTTCGTTGAATTCAACGCTACTCCTGCCTCTTTCCGGAACTGCCGTATACCATCGACCGGACTTGGTCATCGGTACCGAACCACATCTGGTTGTGGGACTAACAAGTAAGCTTGTTGTGATGTACGCAGTACGGCATACTTTACCGAATTGGTTTGGAACATCTACAGCTGTCCCTGACGTACTTGCGGTCCTCCCAACCTTCGACACACGTATCCGCCGAGCATTGTTGCTTCTGATTTACTTACCCATAAGACAACAAATTACCGATCCAAGCCGCAAAATGTGGTTAGGTACCGACGACCAGTTCCGGCCGGGTATGAGGTGACATGGCAGATTCCGAAAGGAGACTGCAGTCAGTGGAATACTAACAACGCCGAAATGTGAAGTGCGCAGGTCGGAGATGTAAGGTAATATTTCTTCCACGTGGAAGAAATTACACTACATCAGGCATGCGAAATCTTTTCGACACCAATATGCAGTGTCCAAAACATATGGAATACACTGATAAACCCGCTAATTTTGTGTGAAACGTCAAATGCGTTAACTGCCAGAGTGGTGGTCTCAGTCATAAAAGTAAACTATCACAGAGCGCAATGTGCTTGTGAGCATTTATGCCGTATGCGTGGGGGTATGTTATGTTGTGTAAGTAGTTTTGGTATGGCTATAATCACAACTAACTACATATATAACACTTGTGTATATCGGATTTGGTTTTATTGATTAACCCAGTACATAAAACAATCCAATCATATAAAAAACGTATTCCAACCAGCACAGTATGGAACAATGTTCGTAATCAAGGGACATTACCACCACCCATGATTTATCGGATCATATACGGTACATCGTGAAGAAAAGTACAATTCCCATAACGTTTCCCACCGTCAACACGCGTTTATCAAAAAGAGCACAACTCGGGGCAGCCAACGTGGGACGGCGTTTGCTAAGTTGCAATTAACCGGAATCTCTTCTACCTATCTATATTAATGGGTGCCGTTGTTAGGGTTAATGCGGCAGCTGTTTTGTACATTCTCCCCGCTTGTTCCAAGGTTTTCTGGTAGCGATTTTGGTTGTTTCTTTAATGTCTAAATTTTGTATTTGTAGTGCCCAAATGCGCTAGATTTGCGCAATGCTGCGGCTTTTGCCAATAAAGAATCGTTTATTAATGCTTAGATAGCATAATACGGAAGGTACATAACGCATCAAGACTGTACGATCACAGTCAAAAAACAAAAATGACTTCCGTTCCGGTTTGTGCATCGACGCATCCAATTCAATTCCGCATTCTTATTAATACAAGTTAGGAACTGTATTGCAGCAATTGTCTAGCGATGTAATACAGATTCGAACGCCAGTCAGAGAACTATTACGTCAACCGCTACTTTTTTGCTGCTGAAAATCTCGTTTCTACACCAGAAAATACGGTGGATATTCGGCCGGTGGGTCGGTCGAATGGGAGTCATATACCGCACAGTTGGCGCCAATCCACAGCGAGCACTAGCATTTCCTTCTGTACAAACACAATAATAATTGTCCCTCATATTTCGGCATATACAGTACATACCTGCCGGCATCAACCATTTGGTGATAAATCACGCTGTTCACATTTCCCGAGAATGTCCATATGTGTGATCATGATATGTGTGGAAGTGAACGAACAACTTTCATTTTTCCATTGACGGTATAACTGCGGACACGGCGTTCGTTGTGCTGTTGTGAGTGTGAAAGAGTCTACGTGTAGTATACATTCACAGTCCGTAATATTGCTGGAATATCGCGCATAAACTGACCATAGCTGACCATATACCAAAGTTTGTTCATTATCATTGCGATGATGTTCATATTAACAGGAAGTGTGACGAAATTAAGGCGGCAGTCTGCTAAAAATTTATAAAAGGGAAATCCCGTTGGAGATTTATGCGGAAACAGGCAGATCACAGCTTCTCTAATGTCCGAAGGGATATCATCTCCGGATGCACAAACCGCGAGCCGACGAAGCCGCTCGCGTTCCAAGACATCGGTATCACCTGGTCATGCTAATCAAGGTAATCCTTTTTCGGAGGTCTTGCTTGTCTTGTTTCGATATATTGGTACGGCATGTTGCGTATTCCAGCTAAAACCAATCTTTTGTTGCTACAAATAATAAACGCAGTGTTTAATGCTAAAGGCTAGGATGTAAATGACTGTTGAAGCGGGTTCCGCATTTCGGATACTTCTTTCCATCAGCGCACTGACCAGTTTACCTGGTTATGTGGTTCATGTGTAGCCCGGGTTGTCACGTTCCCTATTGTAAGCTGTTATCACTCATTTCTAACGGTATTTTGATAGTCAAGTTTTACGGAGTTCAACGAAAACAGTAAAGTCAAGACTTTTCGAACAAGGGCTATATAATGCACTTGTTTTTTATAGCCGTAGGGTGAAAGAGGCAGAGTGAAGATTGATAACAGAATGCGCATAACCACATAACCACACACACACACACACCACATAAGTGATAACTAAGTACACTAACGTAAAACAATAATATTAGAAATTCGGAACCCACCAAAAGTCATATTCACATCCTAGCATTTGGCCTTGATTCCGGTAGTAATCGGTGCATTATATTTCTAATTATCCCTGATGTCAAGGTCAACCCTTGATGTTACAGTACCCCAGGGACAGGAGGATGCCTCTCCCAGCTGCCGGCTGGGTGGAAGTGGAAAAGAACCGGTAAGGGCTGTGAAGTGTGAATGTTGGTCGAGCAAATAAAAAAATACATATAAAAAAAGGGAAATAAAAATATGCGTATAAAAACGGAGCTGCTCAGTACAGTACATACAAGCATGTTGGTACTTGTAAACTCAACCATTACTTTGAATATTCAGCTGGGTCAAACTGGGATAAGCACGCTGCACATAACTTTGGTTGCGCTGATACCATTTGAAAGTTCTACGGCTTCTGCGGATAGGCGCTGAAATTAACATACTGGATTTATAGCGTTTGAAGTTCGGCAGTTTATTGCATTATTACAGTAATAACGGACGCTCCGTAAGCATGTACTGCGACATGCGATCCATGTGTAATAATATTATCAACAGTATGATCAAATATACAACGAAATCCAGAAAGATTCGAAGATTTTTGCTTCATAGAACGTCAAAAGTACGAGGCACTCGTACAGCAACAGGTGCTATTGTAGATTAGAAACGATTGCTCTTCTTACAGGCCACGGGTGCCTTCTGCTGGATTTGTCACCTGCCCGTGAACTTGGCGAGAACGTTGGTGGTGGCAGAGACGGCCAGTGATGCCGGCAGCGAAGGCAGTTCCGATGCAACGTCGGTCATACACTGCGCCCACTGTTCCCGGAGCTATCATCCACACTGCTGGATCCCGACGGCCACTGTCTCCCAACCGGGAGATGTTAGCTGCATTGAATGCCAGGCATGTGGGCGCAAGTATGCTGATTTATCACCCAGCATGACAGTAATACATACTCTACAAATTAATAATACTTATAGCTCTACTCTGGAAAAGTACAGCCATACTTTGTATTTGCTTTACTCGGCTGAGTTATTACACGTATATACATGGTTCATAGTTCCGATGGTAATGTTACAAACATCTGACAGAGTTTACCATTTCTTGCAAAGTATGGTAATTTCAAGCTTATCAAAGTTAATACTTACGTGCCAACGAACGTGCGGTCCGATTAAGGAATCTTTTTCAACTCATCCAGAATTTATCATGGAAATCTTTATTGCATAGTTTTGTCAAGTTTTGCGGATTGATTAGATTGCAAGGTTAGTTTTGGCGCTGGTTACACTTATTGTTATTGAGGTTCATTAGTATCTTTGACCGGATGTTTAATCCACAAGACCCCATTCACTCTTGTGACAATAAAAATAATTCTTATAAAAGAAATAATAAAACATCAACCGATTACCGTCATTGTCCCTGCACTTGACTAATTTCCTTCCGTTTTGCAGGCAGTGGACGCCGAAGCGGGCGATTCCGATAGTGTACTCCACCGAGTGGGAGACAAGAAGCTGCAGCAGTTTTATCTGTACATGCTGCGTTTTGTGGAGGATAAACTGGCTAAGGTACACATTTACAGCCCCGGAGCAGTATTATAATGAGAGAACAACAAAGACATTTGTTTAGGATCAAGACGGACCTTTCGCCACGCACCCTTCGGCAGCCTACCAAACTACTCAAGAACAAGTCATCTCACCGGCAGCTATACTAAATCTCAGACAGGTATACACCCCTTTCCATTCATCCACAAGTGACTAGTTATTGTCAAAAATGCATTAGATTCCAATTTCCTCACGTAAACAAACAAAAATGCGTCAATAGTGCAAGTACAGGTATATACGATCAATAACCAGTTGTCGTTATTATTATTTCACTGCAGTAGCCGAAGCCTTAGGCGCCTACAACAGGATAAAAGTCCTGCTGACTGGCTCTTGGAAATTCTTGGAATGTTAAGATTTTGTAATGTTGGTTGATTCTCGAAACAGAAATGTAGATAAAAGTACTCACAGTGCAAGCATCGAAAAGAGAACCCTGGCAATGAGAGTAAAGGATCTTTTTACAAATATCATCAAAAATACTGAAAATATCCTGGACTATGGCTCTCTGAAAACTTTTCTCTCTGTACTGGAGTCTAAAAATCTGCTCTCCTCCTTAATGTTACGTAAATACTGATAGTGCCATGGGTTTGTCTGCTCAGTAATAAACGAAACTAAACTAAAGCTGTGTGATCGTAGAACGTTGTGGAAGGACGCTACGCGACATACGCCCAGTTTCTGGCCGATCTCAGGGGACTGATTCACCGCAGCCTGATCGTCCACGGAGGTAGTTTACTGCTCAATATACCGAAATTCAAATTAATTAATTTACATTCTCATTTATTTGATTTCTATAGTGGACAGTGGCTATACCCGCATCGCCGTCTTCATTGCCGAAACATGCAAGCAGCTGTGTAATTTCATGGACTGGTGTGTCTACTGCTTTGAGCGCTGCTTGCCGGCGTCCGGCGAGACCTTGGAGGAGGCGATCACCCGCGCCATGGGCGAGCCTTGTGTAAGAGCCGGCTTTTTTCTTCAGACGACCAGCGGCATTGGTTTCCTTGTGAACAGGCACTCCGGCACGCCGTCGTCTCCGTCAGCCTGCCGCACCGTCTCTGGCCGGCGGTTGTCTACAAATTCGACGGCCACCATGCTTTTGTGCGATTTTTTGGCACCTTTGAATTGTAAGCACCCAAAACTTTACAACTTATGCAGAATAATATACAGAAAGGTCACCGAAGTGTACTCTTCATTTTTATCTTCTTTTGGCAGTGGGCGGGTATTGCAAGACTCGGTTTTGATGTTGAACGAGGATTTTGAGCTGGAAGGACCCAATGAGCCCAAAAAGGAGCAGTATGAGTTGTACGTTACGGCGTTGCGACAGTGCCGGTAAGCCCATTTTATCCTGTTAAATACGTGCTTTGCATGTGCAGTAATTGCGCGTTACGCTGTTTGTTCCCACTGACAGCCAGCTGATCACCAAGTTGCTCAAACTCCCCGACATCAACGTGGAGTTCTTTCCCCGCGATACCCCGTTTGATGGGCGCGCCTACTTGAGCAGTACCCCGGTCTCCACCATCACCAAGCGAATGTCACGTGAAATGAAAACACGTACGCGCGGCCAGAAAAGAAGCACCCAGGACAGCAGTCCGGACACCAGTATCGAACTGACCAAGTCGAAAAAGAGAGGACGGTCCAAAAAGCCCGACGAAGCGCCGGGAATCCCGGCACCGGAGACCGTGACGGCTGATGTGACCGCCACCATATCCGCGGAGGAAACGCTCTCTAATCTCCATTCGGAAACAGACGAACCCCTCGAAGAGACCGTTCCCCACAGCCGGCGAACGTCGCTACTGCTGAGTATGGATCTACCGCAACTGGCGGAGTTACTCGCGCCCAATATGGGTTTTACGCTGCAGACCGAGAACGAGCCGTCCACGACTGACGACCTTTACTGGAGCCAGCTCCGCAACAGGTCCAACGTGCAGCTACCGTTCAGTACTGTAGTACCGATCGACAACGGTATCTACGGTGGGAATCGAACTGTCCTGTCCAGCCTAATCTCACCGTTGTCGCCACCTGGCTGGACTAATTACAGTTCCTATGACAGTGATCAATTCTCTTTCAATAGCAATTTTTTGACGAATTCTCGGGATTTATCCTTACTCGAGAATGATGGGGATGTGGTGGCGAATAATGTTGAGCAGGTAAAGTCCGCTTCAAGATTATGAAATACCTCTGACGGTGGTGACCTTTAGCCAATGTTAATTTACGCATACCGGTTGGGTTGTAGCAACTGCAGTCGTTTTTTGATGATATCGGCCGACTGAGGGACATACGGCGGGTCGAAATGGACCAGATGCGAATCAGTGTCCAGAATGTCCATACCGACTACGTGAGGCGGTTTATGGAGACGCAGGATAGTATTGAGCAAGTGTATTTCCAGCAAATCATGGACAATCAACGGGTAACATTACATACACATATGTCTACAACGACAGACTGTTTTCTAACTTTCATGTTTTGGTAGATACTGGAAAGTGCCCTCAATCGTTTTCAAACTTTATTCACCACATACCGCGCCACCAACGAAGCCTTTCTCCGTAAGTGAAAAGTCTATTCTGCAACGCTACTACAACCGATTACTGTAATCGCCGACCATGTACAGATTCCGCTGTATTCGAATCGGGTCGGAAGCAAGGTGTACAGGACAAGAGCGAGTGCGTGCTAGCCACGAAGCGTGCTTTCTGGGTATGTTGTTTAGGTTGATCGTGTGGTACGACGTTTGATCTGACATTTGCCCTTCGTTGTCCTTGCAGTGTTGTGTGTGTTTGCGACGCGCTCAGTACCTCTGCTGCGGTGTGAGCCTGTACTGCAGCGAAGAATGCCAAGCCCAACACTTGCCGCAGCATCAGGCGCACTGTCGACGTCTGCTCCCGCCCACGGCTGTCGAGGACCAGTTCATCCAGACACCGTTTGGCGTGTTGACCTTGTGCCGCAGTCTGCCTCCTGTGGAAACGCCGGTTGCGGTAACATCGGAGGGAAGTGCTGAGGCTACGAGTGCCACGGTAGCGAGGAACAGCGACCGAGAAAATACGGAACAGTGTGTCAGCGAAACGCCGAACGTACGCGAGGAAACCGGTGTGGCAGCGCAGGGATCATCCGGTTGATCAGCTAGTAAAGCATCAGATGATTGAGCCCGCTCGGAAGTGGTAGACGTGTGCCTTGACCTTTGCCTAGTCACACCGTTAGCCTTGCACGATAATGATGATAGGCTTCCTCTATTCGGACTTGCCTGATTTTCTTACCTTCTTTGCCAAATTGCCTTGTATCTTTTGCAAAACTGCTTACAGTAATGTAAACAGTAATGTGAACATTTATTATTGTGAACTGTAAAACTTGGTGTAGAAGTCTCGATAAAATTATTCTGGTATCTGCGCTGAAATCTGTATCCAGTTCTGCAGTTACACTGTTGTTGCAGAAAAAGAAGCAGGAGAACTGTTCGCCGGATCTTGGTGTGAAGCAGCTGTTTTTTTGTTTGTTTTAAGAAGATCGGCAGAAAGTTGGTTTTGTAAACTGGGGAAAGTCGTTCGACTTGTTTTTTGATTCAACTATCGTTTAAGTTTAGAAATCCTGCGTGGTAACGCCCAGTTGATTACGAGCACTGTTCCCTGTCGTGCTGATTGGAATCAGTTTTCTATTTGAATGGATTGTTTTTTGTAGATATTAGTACAACATCTGGGTGAACCATTCAAAATAAAACAAGCTGTCATCTGCTGTCTCTGATGCTTAGTGAAGGCATAAAAACAACTATCACAGTAGGACCGAACGCACTGGGGAAGTAATATCAAAAGTCGATAAAATGCCTAATTTATGATCAGATGTGGCGCGCGACATTAATAGTCGCTAAATATGCAGACAAGCTATATGTGACAAGCTGGATACTACCGTTTTTATGCTTACTGGTAAGATCAGCCACAGTATAACCTTCAATGAAAACTGTTTTATGTAACTGCACACATCGGTACAGATTTCGCTAGGTAATGGTTGTAATCGCACAGCCAAGCAGCGCTCTGAAACTAACGTCATTTGTTGTTTTAATTTGTACAATGCAAATTACACTCGTACATAACAAGTCTGCTCATAGGTTTTGAACGGCACTTGTGACGCAAATAATTGGTCCACACCGGCGATAAAGTGTCGTGATTGATGCAGGATACAAGAGTACAGCTGCCAAAAGTCTGACAAAATTACCGGTTCCTTCGTCATAATTGTCGTATGTTGATTTTGGCAACAGGTTGTTTTTGGCGCGTACTGCAAGTCCGATTCTGCAGAGCGGTACGTGCGTGCTGCAGGTTCTTCCTGCACCTTCTTATAAGGGCTCGAATTATGGTACATGGTGATGGGTGTTTTTCTATAGTATTGTCTTCATTCGTGTGAGAACTTGTACCTTCAAGATACGCTAACACTTTCTGTCACTTGTGACAGCTAGTGCTTATCAATCAGACTCCTTGTGTTTGCAATCATGGGAGCGAATACATACAATTGGAAAAGGAATGGCACAGCTGCGCTGGATATCCATTACGGAAATCGCTTTGGGTGTGCTAGGAATTATTGGTGGAGCACCTTCGATTTACTGTAAGCTATTGCACGGGTTTGTAAAATATGACTGAAGAGGGTAACGTCTAATAGTTTAACGCAACAGGTGTGATCTCGCTATCGCGCGACCCATTTGTGTTTAAAACTGCATCCATGTTTTGGGCTTATCTTTTCCCCACAAAAATTTTCCGCAAAATACCGTTGGGCACATCTTATGTTAGTTCTTTCAAACGTGTGCTGGATGGGTAACATATAATTTGTTTTGTCACCAGTCGGTAGATCGCACAGTAAGTTATACATGAGTACTACCAACGTTATCCCTGTTATCCGATCGATGTAAACATATTATGCAGGTACCAAAATGCATCCGAGATGTAGAACTGTGTGAATCTAGAGATAGAGATAACGTAGCATATGCGTTTTCTTCACACTATGTGTAATACATATGTTACTGCTTATCAAGTTCTGCAAAATTAACATAAAAAGCATAACTACCCATTATTATCCGTATGAATTATTGTAGTCACAAGTACGCATGATGACAACTTTCTGCAAAAGACTGGGCTCGTCACATCCATCGGCGGAACGGCCGTCAACATTTGCCTCCTAATCACCGGCATATACGGCGTCTATACCGTTACGCATGCACAGGAAGCAATCCCTACTTGTACTCGACTAGATCGGCTCTGTATTATGAATCATAGCATGAGCGGCCTATACCTCGTGAGCTTTCTGGCGGTGATGTTTTATGTTGCTTTCCTGGCTGTTAACCTCGACCGGCCGACAACACACTGCGCATGATGTCGACGGAGTACCGGACGTTGATGTTCGTGATTCTGGGTATTGTGGCGCTACTGGATGTTGGGATGACGGCGCTGACCTTTAAGGCGGCCTGGATCAGTCCTAATGCGGCAGTGTCGGATTATCGGTATACGGCGCTCGATGCGGCATTGGTCTTCCTCATAGTGTGATGTTAATGGGAGTGATCAGAAAAGCGTCCTTCGTATAACGTTTAAATGGCAAAAAAAACAGTGCTGTGCGTTGTCTGTATGTGTTTTGATGAACCTTATGCGCAGTTTCAGAATGCTGTGTATTTTTTGCTGTTTAGTGCTAAAAGCTCTCTTCAGTGATTGCAATTTCTGTTACTGTTCTATATACTTACTGCTACTGTACCGTACTGCAAACGATAATAAGCCACTTGGAGCGCCATTGCTGGAAATTGTGACGATAGTAATAAAAATATACTGCTTCTAAATGGGGCGAACATTTGGTGCGTGGGGATCTGCGGCTACTTCCTTGATTAAGGAAATAGCGAAGCGCTTGAAGGAGAACACAGGTGAACCGCGATCCCATGAATACCTACGCCAGCGTCTGTCCCTGGAAATCCAGCGTGGAAACGCGGCATCCGTCGTCGGTACCATGGACGGAGGAGAGCGTTTAAACGAGATTTATTTGTTGTAGTGTTTTTGACGGTGGCATTAATGCCACCGTCTTTTCTTGTTTGATTGCACGATGTACCGAAATTGTAAAATAAAATACTGCCTTACATGAAAAAAAAAGAACATTGAATAACCGTTAGGAGATTACAAAGAGAACTTTTAATCAAACAACAAGCAGATGATCGTCAGTGGCCGTTCAGCAGATTAGGCCCAAAAGTAAAGCCCTCATGCCCATGCAGTAGACTAGAGTAGAGCATGACCGTTTGAAAGTTTCGTTGCAGCAGGTTGAGTATCAGCTGTACGGTGTTGTTTGGTCCTCTTTTATTATCTCTGGCGCCAATTACATATTTCCCACAAAAATTAAATAGCAAGGTATTTTGAATAACATTAATGATTTAATATCCTGAACGGCGATATGTATATTGTTCGGACACCTATGAGGCCTTGTAAATTGTGTGGCGAGTCGGGATGCCGGGTCGGAGCGCGCAAATGTAGAGTGATCATGGTTGCCACTATCGACCACGGTATAGTGTCACACGCAACTGCTCGAGCGTCCAGGACAAACTGAGCCGCTATACCTTCTTCGCATCGGGGAGGAGAGCCGCGATCCGGCACCATCACTGCTTCCGGTGTAGTTTTCCGGTCTGCTCTCTCCCTCATCCGGTTATCTTGATCCAAAAGCGGTTGTTTGGTAGTACGTACGCTGTAAGCTCGTTGCTCTACCGAGTGGAACAACACGCCGCTAACACCAACAACTAATTGACCAAGTGGTGACCTTACTGAATTGAAGCGCTGGTGTGCTGTAATCAGGGTCCCGCCGTTGTGGATCGATCTCCTTTCCCCATGGGGGCCGACGCAGAGGGTCGCTGGTGCCTGGTGTAGCTGCAAGAACCTGTTATGGTCAGTAAGTGCTACGGAACTCCGCTTCCCAGTAATATACCACCGAACATAACGTACGAGCATCGCTGCAAACGACAGCAATTATCTGCACACTCACCATTTCCACTGCTCTAAAGGGTGGAAGCTGTTACACTATCTCCATACTGATGGAATTCAATCGGCGCTCGCTGGTTGTACGAAAGTCACCAGTTGTACGAAAAATCGTTTCGCAAGACAAACGACATGGCAGATTCAAAACGTTGCAGATTCGGAAATGCATGAGAGTTTACCGAGAAAGGTCATCAACAATTGCGGAAAACGTTTTGCCATGATTATGCTTCTCCAAATGCTAGAAATCCGAAAATGTTTATTGACGCCTCAGGAGGCATGGCATTCGACCTCTTGAGGCTTAGGCAAACATTTTCCAAATGCAAACGAACAGCAGCTTCTTTCCTCCAGTTGACCAACAAAAAACTGCGCGAAGGTAGGGACCAAAATAAGCCACAACTTTTGAAAATTTTAACGGTGACCGCGTCTTTAAGAATTGTACGGCTAGTGTTCGGCTTGATCTGGTCTTCCATACCTGTATTTGTGTGTGTTCGACTGATTGATGCAGCTGTGCTGCATAACCTGTTTATTTCGCTGACATGCACCCTACAATCATGATAGGCAGCCAGAATTGTTTACCGTATTGTATTCTCCGAGGTCACGCACAACAAAGTTGGGCACGGTTTATTGAACCTGAGCAGAGTTCTGCCATTCCTCAACAATTGCGTAGCATACCCCGTAATGCGACCAACAAGGAGCAAGAAACAAGAAAAAAATAATTCAAAAACTGCGAGCATCAAACAGACATTAATGAAACATTTATGCGGACAGCGGTCATTTATATATGGCAGCGTGGTTAGCAAGGAAAGGCGTGGTCTCCTCTTCGCTCTGATACGCATTTCCCGATTGGCTGGAATCTTTCACCAAACTTCACGACAGAATTATCAAGTACATACTGTATATGCATATTAAACAGCACAAACCAATCAATTCAACATTAACGACCGTCTCGCCCAACTGACTCGGTGGACTCCCGCCGAAGCAATAAACAGAAATTCGATCCGGCAACAAGATTTCGAATAAAATCGCTGTCCGGAATGAGCGTTTTACGTCGGCGCCGGTACCACGCATAGGCGGACTATCTAATTCTTCCAAACGTAACAGCTCCATAAAAAATCATGAAGCATTGTCTGTACAGGACAAACAAGGCCAAGTCGCAGAACAGCTCCGTTCTAAAATTTGAATTACTAATATGCATATACCAATTAAGGCAAACAACGGCTTACAGATACGTTTGGAAGGAAGATAGTGATAGAAGGTGATGATCTCGGACGCTAGACTAGCCACTGATTATTAGTTAATTTACAACATGTACATTTTTCCACATATCATTGCACAACAGCTTTTCTTTATCCACTGTTTCACAACGGAAAGGTTCACACCTGGTGTTAACAGTCAGCATACCTATGTGCAATCATTTGCCTCCCTGTAGAGAGTGAGCCTTACAATCAATTTTTTTCATTAAGGTTTAATTTAAAAACATGAAAGGTCACTTGTCTACACTCGGACAGTTATGTGAACTTTTTCCAAAAGGACGAATATTCAGTACTGCGACGTTTCGCTGGCTGTACAAGACCAGAGGACTTTACATCTCTCGTCATCAATCTGCCTGCTAGTAAAGACTGTGAAAATGAATAAAAACGCACGTGTTTCAAGCAAGCAGTACCGTGATCATTTAGTGATGATTTAATGACGATTTATTGTCTTTCCGCAACGGGACAACGTCCCTTGTGGGCGCCAGACATAATTCAGCAATGCAAACAACAATCATGAAGTGCAAATTGCTACAGTTCAAAAAAGAGGCAAGCGATGGAGATCATAGGAACAGACATGGAGAAAAAGTAATTCGAAAACAAGAGATCATGAAAACAGCACAGAAAAACCAAAAAATTAGTAAAGCCTTTTCCTCACGAACACGTTGGAAGGCCAGATTTTCTCCTGGAGAATTTTATCAGTCATTTCCTTGAAGCTTCCAGTCCTGGCAAAAGTCGATGTTCGCTTGTCCCCACGGGCTGGAATGTATACTTGCAAAAATGAACCGTCCAACGACAACGGAAAAATCGGCCGGTGCTGGAGCGGGGAGCCGCTGCTTTCTCAGTGTTCCAGTTCCGAAACATCTGCGTGATGCTGTTTCCCTGCTTTAGCTGCCGGTTCGATGACTTTGTTCCAGCGGTCAAAGTTCTAGGTTGCTGCTCAACAAACCCTAATTTTTCACAATAGATAACTTGATAAACGACTACTTTTGCAGGGAATTGGCTAGTACAAACTACGAACGGGCTACCTAATATCCTTTTCATGTTACATTACTGACTGCACTAAAGTCTTCGATCGGGTTGGTCACAGTTCAATACTTTTTACTCTTCGTAAATTTAAAATCCATGATGATGTTGTAACGATTCTGAAGAATTATTTAACGGGAAGGAAACAGATCGTTGTTGTGAATGGTGCCTACTCAGACTGCAAACCTGTCACGAGTGGAGTTCCTCAGGGCTCAGTACTAGGTCCAATTTTGTTCATATGTGAAACGAATGCTCTGCCGGATGCGCCGGCAAACGGAAGCAAGATGTTCATGTCTGCAGACGATATCTTTTTATTTCGGCCAGTAATCGACTCTATTGACTGCTCTCAGTTTCAAAACGATATCGATGCAATTTACGACCCGGCAAATCAGAAGAAAAATCAAATCAAATTGTAATTTAATCCAAAAAAGTCAGTGCATCTTCGATTTTCGAAGAAGCGCTGCTTAGGCCAGTGTCCAACGTATTACCTAAACAACGAAGAAATTCCAACTCGGGAATGTAATAAATACTTAGGGCTGTTGGTTGACCGGAAGCTGCGGTGGAGCGAGCACGCTGAGAACGTTTCAATGAGAATCAGGAAGCGTATCGGTTACATGCATTAATTCTTTATTCGATTCGTATGATTCAAATGCTAGGATTTGTCTTTTCAAGTCTCTGGTGTTACCGTTGTTCGATTACTGCAGCCCTGTTACGAAACCATACTTTAAACTACCAGGTGACGCGCTGGAAGGCTGTATGTTGAGATTTTTGAAAACAGTTCGACTGTGTCAGGATCGGAACGATTACTGCGGAAGATTGCGCGAAATTAGTTGGGACTGTGCCGAAATGCGACGTATTAAGCCCTCGTTAATTGTTGTGTACAAACTCGTATTCGGGAAGCTACCTTTTGGTGATCTGTTTTTTGCCTCTTACGTACCAGTTGCTGCCGTGCATTCTGTTGCAGGAAACACCCGCCATGCAGATCGCATGGTGCAGCATCCTTTCCCGCTACAAACCGTTGGATCGACGTTCGGCAAAACGGCCGTACCGGCTGGAGAAGATACATTTTGCTGCAGAATGGCGGACTTGTGGAATCAGCTGAAGTTGGACTATTCAGCGTACTCGACGGTTGGATCATTGCAAACGGCCCTTGAGACTGTCAAGTGGAGCGACATACGCTGGATAAAAGACCACCTTTATGACGAATACCTTTCCTCATTGCCATAGTTCACTGTTTAGACTGTTCATTGTAGAGTTATTAGTTAGATTCGCATTTTTCTGTCATTTGATGTTACTTTTTTCTCGTCGCATGTATCAGTGTTTTGTTGTCTGCAGACCTTGATAAGGGTTTTCTGCCCTTGTGTTCGGTAGACGTTAGTTAAGCATTAAACCTAAACCTGAACCTATTAAGAGATCCACCTTTTTGCCGCAGCTAGTTTTGCGATAAAGTCCGACAATATTAAAGAATTTTTCCTTCATAAGAAGTCATCCGGTGAAATCATCCATTGCCATTGATACATCACCGGTCCCTTCGGTATCTGTATGGTACTGCCAGTGATAATGTAATTACAGCGGTCTCTATCGCGGCAGACATATATGTATGTGCAGTACGTATATCTGAGGCATAGAATATACGCCAATATTTCAAAACATTGATCTCGCTCCCGTTCATTATAAAATTTGCATTCAAACTGAGATGTCGTACAAAATGGATTTTACGCACAGAGTCGCGGGGGGAACTGCGTTTAGCCATTATTGTCTGTCGTGAAGTCTGTCGCTAACTACCAGCTTTTCTTAGACGAGAAACCTATCGCAGCAGATGTTCGTGCACGTTCAGTAGTACGCTTATGGGGCTTATTACGCATTTGCGCACCGGCACAAGTGTATGGGGTTGTTGCACATTTTCCCCTTCCGTGCAAGCGTATGAGATTGAAACGTATAATTTTGTACGCGTAGGAGGATTGTACAATTCATTTCGCTTCTTTGCAAGCATAGGAACTTGAAACTTTATGGTATATTTGTATGCATATTGTATGTGTACACTACCGGATGTTTGTACAGAGTACTTGGTTATTACAACACAATTTTTATTTGATGTTCGATCTTGGACGAGTTTTTTTACTAGAGGCGACTGCATTTCAACGAAAGGACAACTTACCAAATAACATCATGACAAAGAAATAAAGCATGCAAGGTGTTACTCAGCAGAACTGAATTAAAACCTAATTCGACCAAGAAGACAAAGTCGCTGGAAGCAATAAACGAAAGTTAAGCATCGTCACCGAAATGTTGTTGTGGCACAAAGAAAGGGAAGTAATATTCCCTACGAAGGTACGGTAACTGCAGGTGGAAAGCCGCTTGCTGATGATGGAGATACGCAAAATCAACGACGAGATCTGCAAATGATAAAAAACTTAAAAAAAAAAATTAGTTAGCCAGCGACTGCAGATTCCTTAAGCGTGTATGAATAGTCTGAGTTATATTTAGATATTACAAACTTAGTTAGTTAGTTAGTCTGAGTTAGATATTACAAACAAAGCGGACGTATGTATGTACAGCAACAAATTTTAGTTAAAAATACTACGCGACATGCAAAAAAATGAATATACAAAAAATACAAAAAAGTCTAGACTCTAAACATGGAAAACTGATTGTATGCGATGTTAAGAAAAGATAGAAATTACTGTATATGCAATGTACATTATACAGATTATAGAAAAAAACAATGAATGTCATCTTATTTTCCTATGAAACAGTAGAAATAGTACTTACTCGTAACAAGAAGTACATTTAATAATAGCGAAAACGTATAATTATAGTACAAATATGAACAAATAGAAAAAATAAATAAGAATTTTAATTATAACATGAATATGACTCACCTCCCAACATATTGAGTGTATACGCTATCCCATCCGGTGATACATTGCGGTTTCTTCCAGTTCGTTAGCGACCTCTAGGAACTGGCGCTCCACTTCCCCATGGACAAGCCCGATAGTCACCGTATCGATACATGCGTTGGGAATCAGGGCGTAGTACGTATGTGTGAAGGGTTATGGGGAGGAGGACACGTTCGAACACGTCCCAAATACCACTGTGGAAGTAAAAGCGGATCAACGACGGCTGGCGGTGGTAATGGATCCGGGAAGACGTAGGGCCGTGGGGGGCAGTCTGGTGTACAGGCTGCCCACGGTGAGAACCGGAAGTCGTCCTCATCGTCATCTACAGCAATGGCGGGAAAGGTAGTCGGACGAACTGTAAACGGCAAGATACTCGGAAGGGGCGGTAGTGCAGATGGGGAGATAGCATAGGGTCGCAAAAGTCGCAACAACGGCAGGGTCAGCACCTTGAGGCAAGAAGATAAGCGCTAGACCTACGGGAAGCGTGGCGAGCTAAGGCTTACCCCCTGAGGGTGTACAGCCCCTAGGGGGCCACAGCCCCTATTCCCCTT
>JAQGAU010001635.1:0-18321 GCA_034698045.1 Paramacrobiotus richtersi | reverse complement strand
GCTTGTTGAGAACCTTACAGGTACGCAGCTGCGCTGTTTTCACCAATCGTTGCGACGTGGGAAGAATATAGCCTTAACTGAAGTAAATTCGTCTTTCAAATCTCAACATTCCTGCACATTCTAAAATCAATCTTTCAGCTGCAGTATTTGAAAAACGCTTCATAACTAAAATGATAGAATCCAGATTTCGATAGTACAGAATAGGTCACTACAAATAAGGCATGCTAAGTGCCTATTTTAATTTCGGTGTCATCGGCAGTTTTATTGCATTGGTCTATGTTGTGCTTATCATTATTTTACAAAATCACGTTATAATCATGTACTGTACCTTAAATATCGCTTGTCGTATGCGCTTCAATTTCCAATGCACCGACATCACCGGGAAGGACTTTCTCGCTATCTTACTGTGAAAAATATGCTGGAGATACAGTGTGAAGTAATTCACACAGTCACACGTAGCAAAAAACAGTAGATGCTTCTCCCGCCTAAGCACCGGTAAAACGGTCACCAGATCATCCAGCTTCTTGTCAGGCGGCTGGACGGTGTAAAACGACGTTAAAAACATCGCTATAATACGATCGATACGTTCATCAGGTAAAATTCATTAAAAAAATTCAAAACCGTACGTGACTTGCATGTGTCATGAAAATGTAATTTATACGACATGAAAGCCAACTAAAGCTGTTTTACCAAAGGCGTAAAGGTAGAAGACAAGCCATTCCACTACGAATTTTTCCCGAATTAAAATAGATCTTGTGTATCCAGTCTACAATATTCCATAATTAAAAGAATATACAACTATTGAATTTTCACTTTTTTTATATCACAAATACAAATTTTTTTTTAATAAATTGTACCATGCAAATCGCACGCAAGTTTGTATAAAAAGTATAATTAAGCGGTTTATTAACAACCATACGGTACTGCAGTTTATACAGTAAGATCACACGCAATGTGTTTGTGCAATATGCCAGTGTACTACGATGTTACGCATTTTATCACGTTAATCAATTGCAGTAGTAGTCTATAGCGCCAGCTATGTTCCTTTACATTGCCAATAAAGATGGGATTTCAAAACAAATACAAAACAAATTTCTACGCTACCTCCTTACAGTGAGAACATACAAAATGTGCTGCAAAGTACCACATCTTTAACCATTCCGCAGAAAAATTGGCTAGTTCTAGAGATGGAAATACAGTAGTACCAAAAGAAATACAAGTACTCAATACTAGAAAATTTAATACAGGATGCTCAAAACGTTTGGTACATCATAGTAAAAACAAAAAAAATATCCGTTAACGTTTCATCACTTTTGTGCCAACTTTAACAGGTACACTCCGCCATAAGCTTCGTCGTCAAGCTTTCTTTCTAGTGCCACCAGTCTACGCTTTCATATATTCCGTTTCAGTCGTGCCACTATTGACCACTAATTTTAACATACCAAACAGGTTAAACCGCCCGGATCAAAAATTTTACTTTCCATGACTTTCTTTCACTCTGTGTTTATCGCTCGATCACTGTTACACACACAACTTTTGCCATTAAATTTTGTTGTTTTCTGAAATTTGCAGCGTCAACGCCATATTCCTTTCCGTTTTGAAATTGTTTCCGATCATTCTTACAACGCGATGCTGGTTTGACATACCAACATTCGAGCTTCTCGAGCTCTCAGATCCCGATAACGGCAACAACGACAAACGCTGATTCCGCTGTACAAACTTCACATAGGGCTCCTCATTGGGCAGCAAGTACAGCAGCGACTTCCCCTCTTGTCCCCCCATGCGCGCCGTCCGTCCACAGAGGTGCACGTACACCGACGCTGATTTGGGTACATCAAACTGGATGACCCAGTCGATATCCGGCCAGTCGATCTCCCGGGCCACCACATCTGTACACACCAGAATACCGGCGGGAATACCGGAAAATTCCTATAAAACCACGGTTTTGAAATTACCGAAAAAACATGTTTCCAGTCTGGGGATTAATTCCTTCCCTAGAAGCTGTGAATCAGTTGCGACAACAGTTTTTTAATCTAACGATGATTTGTCGGCTGGGATGTACGGCAAGAAACAAATGTGTTTTTCACATATTATGCAAGTTTATGTGTATACAACAAGTCTACAAGACATTGTGTTACTTATTATAACCATTTCGTAGACAACGAGTAACGCCATTTCACTACGTTTACGCCATACTGTTTCAGTCATCGCAATAAACATGAACTGTCCAACACATACACATAACAAACCGTGGGTCTGATCACTACACAAGTTCACCCAAGAACTATTTCTGATTACTTTGAAATACTTCTTGATACCATGACAGTACTTGAAGCCCGGTCAACTACCAGCTGGCCGCCTTTATTTTATCCCTTCCCTTGGAATGAACAGGCGCTTTGCAAGGTTAACGGCAGGACAACAAAAAAATCAGCTGAAAATTATGCAATGCATTCTTACACTTACGCGAAAGAAGGAAAACCATCCATCTTTTACCAATTAGCGCCAATGCTCTACGCAACTCCTTGCTGGGTGTTGAAAGTAAAGTCATAGTCTGATATCTGATCAGTGAGTTATGCATCCTATGACTTGTACTGTGCACCCAACCCACTATCTGTCATCAGAACTATCCTGTGTAGGAACGTTCGAGGTGCAGTGTGTGACTGTAACTGAGCATATATAAGACACTCGTTTGTGCTATGAACAACAACAGACCTGAAACATCATTCTGCTACGGTTTGTTCCCTTGCAGTCTTAGTGTATACCATTTCCAAGTCTAACACTGGGGAAATTGCACAAACCGATGACCAGTGTAATAACAGCACAGACGTTTTCATGAAAACACACAAACCCCGCAATGTTGTATACTGGATAAATCTAAAATTTCCTATCGTTGCAGCAAAATTTAAATCCAACCACCAAAGGACGAACTGTCAAACGATTCATCAAATCTATTTCATATTTATCAATATAACCCAACGTCCGAGATTAATTGAAGATTGCAAAAGGCTAAGCTGAAATATTCAATTATTACCGGTTTAATAATTCTGAATGAAAGCAATGCAACTCATGCGACTGTTGTGGAGAGTTTAATTTAGCGCTGCCACTTCTCTACATAATTCCTTACTCGTCAATAAGCCACAAACAGATCCTTAGAGCAATAATGTACAAAATTCTCGCAAAAACATGGAACTAACAAAACCAGTCTAATATACTCATATAAATATAAAATTTCTATGCGGTTCACCATACACAACCATGACATAACGAGCTTTCGAACAATTTATCTGGAATTATTTCGTCTTCAAAATTCATCACCTTTCAAAGTTGATCTTTCAGCTGTAGTATTTTAAAACGCACCTCATAACTGCGTGGTAGTTTGGAATTGGAAGTGCTGGAATTTTCAAATTAGAATCACTACTATTCAGGCATTTTGTATTTATTTCTGACTTTAATAGGCAAAGCCATAGACATTAAAACAGTGCTTGCGCTGGGATCGCTGAATTTGCCCACAAAATTTAAACGTTAAAAAAACAACCAAATTCATTATTTAGTTTGTTCGAAGCTTTCCATATTTTTATTGCATTAATTCATTTGCTGCCAACTATCGTCAGGAAAACATGCAAAAATAACAGTGTTGTACCGCTAAAATATCGCATGTCGTCTGTGCTTGAATTTCCGTGTCTTCAATCCATACCCATGTACTAACGATACTGCTTATTAATGTAACCAAACTATTCTCTCTACTGAAATGTTTTACCAAGAACTTACAGGGATGGCGCATCTAAGTGTTTCCAGCCACTTCCCGAATTTTGTTCTGAGTGCTTGGCTGGGGGATAAATTAAGGGTAATTATCAAACCCGCTGAAAATTATCTTAACAATAACTTACTATATATTAATATATATCTATAACTTACTATATCTGTACTATATAACTTACTAATACTATATCTGTAGTATAGTAAGTTTTACGAAACCGCAACAAAAAGAGTGTTTTCACAATTTGCTGTATCATAACTGTCACTGTTACGAACGGAGCGGAAAGGACAAAGGAGTTAACGCCACTACACTACGTTCACGCCGTAATAACAGTCGGCCGGCATTACAGTAAGCACAATAACACGCCTCAATACAGTAACTGTACCGATCAGTTTCCTTTCTGACTGATTTGGAAATGGTTCTTGATACGCTTAGCCTGTCAATTGGGGCACTACTTCACAAATCAAAAAGTCAGATGAAGCCGATGTCAACCCAGCTAGCACATTACGAATTTTCACACTTTCTTACATAATACATTTTATTTTCTTTTTCTACAACTCAACATTCCACCATGCCATCTGCCATTCGTTTTCACTTGCAGTCTGGTTCATTTGTTATGCTCCTACTTCATATTTTAAAAACAGAACTAGAACAGCAATCACTACAATTACTGCATGCATGCAGTAGTTATTCTCATACTGCTCTGTGACATTATAAGTCGCATTTATTCAGTTTGTTGTGATCACTCGCAAAATCACTCTTATAATTTCGTAAATCTGTGATACACCTTAAATATCGCCTATTATCAATCAATCTGCCTATTTCAACAATTTGTCTAGTGTGAACCAGAAGAAAAAAGTGATTTACAGTAACACGTTCATGAGCCATTTTCTGCTAATATAATAAACGTTCCAAGCGAGAGTTCTTAACGCCATTACACTACGGCTTCACCGTAACAGTCCACACAATGTCATCTCAATATGATAGCAGCTAACCTCCACGATATTTTTGTATATGATGTGGACTGTTTCAGGAAGATATTTGTACGGCATCTCAGTTAATCAATGAATTGTTCATTTAAAAAAATTTTTCTAAAAAAGTACTTTACCGTACAGCAACTTGAAGGTTGTCTGTTTTTCTGTCTGTCTCCACAAGTACAGATATTGTGGTTAACGCCGTAACAGCACATTAAATACATCTTGTGTAAAAAAACTTGAAGGTAGGAATAATACAAAATTATTGCTTAATTATATAATTAATTTATTTTTTAATCATTTTCTGTTTCTCGATTCCTTTGAAATACACATCGAGTGGCGCGAGCATGACTGCAGAATAACGAAAAAGGAAAGCTGGTGCATGCAACGCACTATGACAAACTATATGCATAATGCAGTTGAAAACAGCGCATCTAATTAAACGAATCATGATGTTTATTTAGTGGCATATATACTACGCACTTCGTTCCTCATTGCAATGAACCATCAAACACAAAAATGACAATCCACGAAATTTTCCAACAAAAACGAAATGGTTCTTTGGACCAGTAAGTTCCAGTCAACTGACCTGTTAAAACAGCACTTTACCAAAATATTGACGACTAAGTTACAAGCGGGTTGTTTTCTGTTCATGCTTCCTCGGGAAATATACATCGGGTCGCACGAGATTACCAACCGCAAAACCAAAAAAATAATCTGACAAGTGAAGCTACGCAGCGCGTTATTACCGAATAAGAGCAAAGTCGATTTGAACGGCCGTGTAGAGCCACTACTCGACGGAACATCCTACTCGTCGAAAGGCCAAAACTACATCCAATAAAGTAAGTACACAAATTTTCGCAAAAACATGAAAATAACAAAACCAGTCTATACGTGTATGTATACGTATTTGTATAGAAGTATGTATATAATTTATATCTCTAGATTCATACATTTCTACGTCTCGGATTCCGCCGTTTTGAACTACATTTTTATCTTTTAGTTTATAATGATCTAATCAGTTCAGGTCCAAAGACATTTAGTCAAGGGTGTGCAGTACGGGGAGTTTTTGCAAAAATTCCAGATTTGAAATTTTTTATCGAGTTTTGAAGTTTTCAGAAACAGTGATTACAGGTGGCGTATACGTAGTAATTCGTTTAACATTCGGTCAAGCCAATGGGCAACAACAAACTTGAGCCGTTACCAAACCGACAGATATTTTCATATAAGCGGAACCGGGAAACTATGTGCAGGACATTTCGAACATGCTGTTTTAATAATGAGGGGAGCGCCAGTTACGCAAACTTACGTTTGCATAGGAAGTGAAGTTTAGAATAAAGTGAAATTTAATTCTTTATAAATGTTGATTAGCGATTTATCACGCAACGATCGTTATGTGTAGTAACCAAGGTTTGGAAATAAACGTTCGAAAATTAGCACCAACATTTGGGCGTCCGCCTGTGGCTATAGCTCTGCGATCCGATAAAATACCACACTACAGTATGAAAAAGTGCACTACGGTTGCAATAATAAGATACGGTAAAAATGCTGTCTTTCTGCAGAGAAAGAAGCTTAGCAACGGTTTTTAAACATAAATATAAAACCGTGTTCACTGTTCGCGCAAAAACGATCAGTACAAAATCGGTCAGTTTTGCACTGATCGTTTTTGCGCGATCTGATAGAACAAAGTTTTAATATCAGACAATGGAAGTGACCCAGGCATATACGTTTTAGTATTTCTTAAAGTTTTGCGGATTAATTTCACGTATTGTGTAGAAAATATGGAAGGGAATACCACCCGAAGAAACAACAAAATAGTTCTACAGTATACCATGGCCAGACGCCTTTAGCCTCATGTATGTGTAGCAAATCACCAAATCAATAAATCGCCAGTACCAGCGTTATAACCATAAGTCCAGAATCTGAAATTCATACATTTTAAGAACCTCCAACATTTCAAACACGAATGGGTTGCGCGCTAGCGCGACCCAACACTTGTATATAAAAACAAATATGTTTTATGTACATATATTTTGTAATATTATATTTTAATTTCGGTCTGATCCGACATTTTCATTACATTTATTCCATTTATTTTTTTTTTAATTTCCCACAAAATCCCTCTTATAGTCCCTGTACTGTACCTCAAATATCACTTATCGCCTGTGCTACAATTTCCGATGCAGCGACAACACGGGTAAGGCATTGCCCGCCTTTTATTGTGGAAAATATACTGAAGATACAGTGTAAAGTAATTCACGCAGTCACACGTGGCAAACAACAGCAGATGCTTCTCCCGACGATGCGCCCGTACAAAGGTCACCAGATGATCCAGTTTCTTCCCAGGCGGCTGAATACTGTAGAAAGATGTCAGACCAATAGGAGTTACGGAGACTATACTTTCTGAGACTTTTATGACCACCGAATTTCGCATGCCTAAACCATAAAAAAACAACTGCCATGAAAACGGAATCCACAAAAAACAATGGAAAATACTACATTTAAAAAAATTGCAAATTGCAAAATACTACAATACTCCAAACCACCATTTCAAAAATAAAATCGCACATCATAATCCGATTCATGGGAAAAAGCACAAGGAAACATGCCATCATCGATAGTTATACTAACAAATATAAGAATCTGAGCACAAGGACGGTATGGTACAGTATTGCCCTATGCCACTGCACTACGATGTTACCCAAGCAAAAACGTACAGTCCTACTACTAACCACAGACTGCTGTCCATCAAACAACGTACACGATGCCACAAACGAAATTTTTTCGGTATTAAGTACATTTTCAGTATTAATACTTCAGACTTTCTTCAAGCAACATTCGAATTTCAAAAAACTAAATTTGTGGCATGCAGTACTTAATCTCGCTTCGCTGTTTGTACATTTTTACCTCGCATTTATTTCGTTTCCTTCTTATCGTCACTTTGATAATTATTTGCTGTACCTGAAATATCGCCTATTTACTAAACGATTTTGTCAGCTGAAATGTAAAAAACAGGGAAAAAAGTGTTCTTACGTGTTGAGCCATTTTCTGTATCTTAAATGCTTCTAGCGATCGTCCACGCGAAATGCACGCCACTACACTACGGCTACACCGTATTATCCAATTATCACTAATAAATATCAGTTTACAACTTTACCATCTGAAAACAGAACCAACAGTCTGATCATGACCACAGGTTCATCACAAACTATTCTCAATTTCATTTCTGACCGATCTACGATGGTTCTTAATAACACTGCCACTTGAGGTAGCCAAAAAACACTATCTGCACTTTATCAGATTATGCACGTGCAGTGAAATAGGTTTACAAGCCAACTATTCTGTTTATCGTTTGCCTAAAATGTACAGAAATTAACTTACAGAAAACACAGAAAACCGCATAGAAATATAAAAATACAGAAAACCGAAGTGCAAAAGTTTTGTGTCATTTCTAACAGATAAACTATGTTATAAAGTCATTCAAGATTTCTTTCGAGTGCCATCAGTCTACGATTTCATTCATATATAGTTTCAGTCCTACCTCTATGTACCACTAATTTTAACTCTCCAAACAAACCTCCAGGATCAAAAATTTTACTTCCCATTACTTTAATTTCCTCCACTCTCAGTGCTCATCACTCTATCCCAGCAGTATACTCTTCTGGTTCCTGATTTCGATGAAAACCCTATCACTTACACTGACAACTTCAGCCATTTACATCATCTTCACCGTTTTGACATCTGTTTCTAGTCATTTCTTACGACGCGATGGAGTTTGACATTCTGCTTTATCGATCGAAGTGCCAGATTCGGGTACAGGCAACAACGATACACGCTGATTCCGCTGGACAAACTCCACATATAGGACTCCTCATTGGGCCGCAAGTACCGGCGGAAATGTTGAATTGTTGAAACGGAAAGCTTTTTAATTTCGAAATTAATCCATTACCGTCCACTTACGATACTGCTTATTGATCTGACATGCCGATTTTGTCTACTTGAAATTAAATTGACTAGGACAAAAAGAGTGTTTTCACATGTTAAACCATTGCTGTATTATAACTGTTACTAGCCGCACCACAGAATTTACCATTTAGCGCCAATCCACTACGTTTACGCCGTAATGTTCCAACGCTGTTAATACTGTTACAAAGCAAATCGCAGTGATCGAGTTCTTTCACCCGGCAAACAAGGAGCACTCGCGCTGGCCGTAGGCGCGGATGTAGGAGACGAAAGCGCGAATGGATTTGTTGTACATATCACGGTCTTTACATGCCAGGGATTTTAGTTTCTGGCTGGATTTGGGGGAGGATTTCGCCGTTTCTATACAGTATATATGCAAAGCATACAGTCAAAAAAGTCATAAAACGTCGTAACAACAGAAATACAGGCGATCCACACGATGTTAAAAATGTTTGGTATAGAACTATAGTGAAAACATAAACAAAAACTTACCTTTTACCATTAAATATTTTCATCACTTTTCTGGCGCTGTTTTTAACAGGGACACTGTTAACAGGTCCACCTTTACTTCTAGTGCCACCACTCTACGATTTCATGTGTTTCGTTTCAATCCTTGCAGTGACTATGGAACACTGACGTTAACAAATCAAACAAATCACGTTAGGTTTGACATACCGGCATTCCAGTTTCTCGAACTCTCCGATTCCGGTAACGGCAGCAAAGATACCCGCTGATTCCGCTGGACAAACTCATGGGCGAATTTAACTCATCTGGGCGGGAGGGGCACTACAAATCCGAGAACCCAGAAACCCAACGGGAGCTAATAGAACTATTAACTTAATACCGCTTTAATTTTGCTTCCCGCAGTCGGACAGTCATCCGTTCTCGGACTAACCTTTTTTGCAAATTTTTGGTGTTTATTTAACTTTAACAGCGATACTTTGTTATCGTAAAACTTCGCTTTGGGATTCATCACGTGCGAAAGTGTCCTTACGATGACTTAATTGATCGTGGATAAAAGCGCGCGTAGCGCGAAGCCATTGGACTATTCCGTCATTGGACACTGGAAAATTCATGCAAAAAATGACAGTTATCTTTTATATGCTCAGCTCAAACCGGAGCAGTAACCGAACTCTTTCTGACCGATTGCTAATTTACCGAGTGTCCGGCCCGGTAGTTTTCATCACCGCACCCGCCCGGGAAACTGGACTTGCGAGATCACCGAAAACGGGCCAGGCAGCAGATTTTACAAACGGAACAACGCTACAACGGTGTTGTGGAAAATATGTTTTGCTGTTACTGATGCCGGGAATGCGTTCGTTGTCAGTTTTTAGCGCTAATTCTATAGCGCCGGAGCCCCAACAGCAGTTAAAAAAGTTCGAGTTTGCAGACCAGACAAAGTGTTATTATGATCAAGTGTTATTATTGTGATCAAGTGTTATTACCCGGAACACTCCATTCATTGCAAGTAAATGAGGTGGCATGCAACACTCATCGTTGTTTACTTGTTAACTGAACAGTGAACACCACAGCAGGTTATGCATGCATGTAAATCGGTACCGCCACTTCTCGTAGCGGCACAGTTTTTTTATCACCATTGCTTTTACAGCGGTCAGTTTGGTCCCGTTTCCGCTTAAGAAGAAAAGACGTAATCTTTCTGTGCATAGAATTTGATAATAGTTTACGACATATTAAAAGCTTCAAGGTATCCGTATTGATTTAATTAAAATACCAGTACTTCCAATCAGTACAAACATTATGAAAAACATTTAAAAAAAATTGGACAACAACAAATAATCTAAACTGTACAAACAAACTTCCGCTCAGACTTTGGCGCAGCAAGTTTTCCCATGTGCAATTGAACCGTCCGCTTAAAATATCTGCGGATAGTACGAACTCGTATAATTACGAGGCAATTCGGAATTGTGTGTGAAATAACGTAATTTCTCTGCGACTTGTTAATGGTGCTTGCCCTTACCTGAGCTACATACCGTCGGTCTGGTGCAGTTTGATACAGGCTAGTCCGGCATCTGGCATACAGTGCCGAAACTGGTGCCAAGGGCAGACCATATATTTTCTGCCGCACTGATAGTAGTTTAGCGCTTGCACCTTTGCTGTACATTACTGACAATACTCCCCCCTTTGGTGTCATTGAACGAAAAGCCGGTTGAGATTAGCAATACTTCCCCCTTTGTATTTTTGAGGAACCCGATTTCGAAAAATTTCTGGGGGGGGCACGTGCCCCGGTGCCCCCCCCTTAAATTCGCTCCTGGACAAACTCGACATTGGGCAGCAAGTACAAGAGCGACTTCCCCTCGTGTCCCCCCATGCGCGCAGTCCGTCCACAGCGGTGCACATACACCGACGTCGATTTGGGCACATCATATTGGATGACCCAGTCGATATCCGGCCAGTCAATACCCCGCGCCACCACGTCCGTACACACCAGAATACCCGCGGGAATACTGCAAAATTCCTAAAAAGCAGATTATTTTGGTATGCAGTGAAAAAGCGTTTTTTAATCTGGAAGTAAATTCTTCCCGTGATACCGCTTTATTGATCCAAACCAACTTTCTGTCTGCTGAAATCTGTATGACTAGAAAAAAGACTGTTTTCCCATACTGAACCACTTTTCTCTGCATCATAAATGTTGCCACATACCGAATGAGTTTTTCACTCCCCGCACCATAGCCACAACTCTACGTTTCCACCGTAATATTCCATTCATCTCATTCAGTATCAAGTAACGTCCCATACTGATACAACAAACGAACAGTCTTATGGAATTAAGCACTACAAGGTCACTGTTCTCATTTGGATTTCGGACTGATCTGAAATGGTTCTTAATACAACTAGTACACCCTACCTAAAAATGTCTTTACGGAAATTATGGACTTGGAAGTTCGGTAAATTGCAAGCTAATCGTTGTCAGTTTGTCATTTCCCTTGAAATGCATAACGCGTTGTGCGAGATCAACTGCAGCCCAGCCAAAAAATAATCTAAAGTTATGTAACGAATTATTACACATTTTGTCAATGAAACAAATGCAACTGGTGTCCAGGTGTCCAGAAAGACAACAGCTGAAATCATGCTCAGCGCCTACTTTACGCAGCTCCTTGCTCGTTAACAGGCACAAACAGATCTTTATAGTAATAAAATTGAAAAACTGTTCCGGTAATCGCCAATCTAAGAAAAACGTATAAAAATAAAATTAATTTTCGGTGAAGCGTATCTGAATTATATTGAAGCACTACAGCCTACAGTATTATGAATTTCAAACAATTTATCAACTACAGGTATATTTCTCCTAAAACATACATTTTCAGTTTCAATAATGTAAATCGGCTTTCATTAATTATGCTCCGATAAGTCGCATTTCTAAAAACTGTACAGTGTTTCTGACCTTTAACTCGCACTTATTCATTTTATTCTTATCATCGCTCACAATTTAATCGCTCTCGTAGTCTGCGCTACACGTGCAATAGCGCATATCTGTTGAAATGTATTCACCAGAATAAAAAAGTGTTTTCACATGCTGAACCATTTTTCGTATCATAAATGTTTCTATCGAATGACAAAATACTGTCTACACTGGGATTATGCCGAATAAAAACAAGTTATTGTCTACTCTACGGTCACACCACAATATCCCTTAATCTCAAACAAATATCAGCTTACCACCGAAAACATCAGGCTGATCGTTATCAGTTGATCGGTCCGCTTGAAATGTACAACGGATCGACCGAGATTAGCTGCAGCACATGGGAAAAAAAATAATCTGAACCGCATTATTACAGATTATGCTAATTAAAGCAATGCAACTTAATTATAACGTGACGAACGTTTAGTGGCACTCTTCTGAGCAACTCGTGGAACGTTAAGAAGACACAACCAGATCCCCGGAGCAATAAAAGAAAGTACGCAAATTTTCACGGAAGCATAAAAAAACAACAACACCAGTTTATGTGAACTCCATAAATATAAAATTTTTACTCGGTTAAACGGACTTCGACCGGTACTTCTACAATGAAGGCATGTAGCATTTTAAATTTCGAAGTAATCGGTATTTTTATTATTATTGCATTTACAGTATTTTTTTACAGTATTTTTATTGCATCTACAGTATTGTATTTACAGTACTGTCATTTTTTTATTATCATTACTCACAAAATCACTTTCACGCACTGTACCTCAAATATCGCTTGTCGTCTGTGCTTCAATTTCCGATTTAGCGACAGCACCAGGAAGGATTTCCCCGCCTTCTTATTGAGGAAAATGTACTGGAGATACAGTGTGAAGTAATTCACGCAGTCACAGGTTGCAAAAAAGAGTAGACGCTTCTCCCGCCGATGCGCCCGTAAAAAGGTCACCAGATGATCCAGTTTCTTCTCAGGCGGCTGGACGGTGTAGAAAGATGTCAGACCAACCGGAGTATGGAGATTCTGCTTCTCTTGGACCTTTACGGCCACCGCATTTTACATGCCTACACCGTGAAAAGAACAACTGCCATGAACACGGAATCAACGAAAAATACAATAAAAACACTACGTTTCCAAACCAAACAATACTGAAATTGCACATCGTAATGAGATTCATGGGGAAAAAATATAATGAAACATGTGGTTAGCGGTAGTTCTACACTAACAACTGTAAGAATCTGGTTCATGCCAGGACGGTAACGAAGACGATATGCCAGTACACTACGATGTTATCCATGCCTAAAGATATAATACTCGGGCTACTGTCTACAACTGACACGTAAGCATTTTTGACCCCGGGTTACGAATAAATACGCGTTCATATCAATATGATCTACTAAACACGGTGAGTAATGTGCATTTTTTAAAATACTGAGTAGTACATGATCAATACATGTAAAGAATCGAGAGAAATCAGCTGAAGATGTTGTACACATACAGTACTAACAGAACAACAGAACTCACAAGTGACGCACATGCTGCTAAAAACGCTTGGAAAGCCATAGTAAAAACAAAAAGCAATCTTTTACCATTTAATCACTTTTGTGCCTTTTTTAACAGGTGCACCCCATTGAAAGTTCGCATCCCTTGCCTTTGAGTGCCACCAGTCTACGATTTCATGTGTTCTGTTTCAGTCCGGCCACTATATGGGCCACTAATTGTAATCACTGTTACAAAAAATTACAAAATCACTGTTACACTGACAACTTCAACATTTTGTCGTTTCTTTCACATTTACATGATTTACAGCATCAACACCGTTTTTCTTCCCGCTTTGAAATCTTTTTTCATTCATGCTAGCCACGAGATGTCACTTTAACAGCTACCGGCACTCTGATTTATAGAACTCTCAGATTCCGGTAAGGGCAACAACGACACCCGTTGATTCCGCTGTACAAACTCCACATAGGGTTTCTCATTGGGCAGCAAGTACAGAAGCGACTTCCCCTCGTGTCCCCCCATGCGGGCGGTCCGTCCACAGCGGTGCACATACACCGACGTCGATTTGGGCACATCATATTGGATGACCCAGTCGATATCCGGCCAGTCAATACCCCGCGCCACCACGTCCGTACACACCAGAATACCCGCGGGAATACTGCAAAATTTCTATAAAGTACGATATTTCGGAATGATGTAAAAAAGGCGTTCTTTAAACCGAAAATTAATTCCTTCGCGTGATACCTCTTTATCAATCCAATCTTACAACGTTCTGCCAGCTGAAATGTCTATCCAGAAAAAAGGACTGCTTTTCTCATATTAAACCACTTTTCCCTGCATCAGTAATGTCACTGCCGAACGTGTTAACCTATCCCAGTGCATATCATCGCTATTCGCCACAACTCTACGTTTACGCCGTAATATTCGATTCACGTCATTCAGTATCAAGTTATACTTCCCAATACAACAAACAAACAATCTAATGGGAAATTAGGCACTACAAGTTCCTTAATTTTTATTCTAATGCTGGGTCTATACTTATGTTGAATCTCAATTACAACACATTAGCAACAAAATTGTTGTTATACAGTATGGACGCGCACGACAACGTTGCACGATTTTTGTTGTAAATAGCTGAAGTATGGACGCGCGGTGTTGTAGGAAAAAATGTTGAAACTTGCAAAATTTGTTGTATTTCGATGTTGTAGAAGGGAGGGGCTTCTCTTCCTTTTTACAACAATCGCAGCAAGTTGACCAATGGGCAATGAGCTTGCAAAATTATCGAATAAATTAGAAACAGATTAATTATGGAATTAAATCAAAAGTATGGACGCTATTGTTGCCGAAACTTCGACAATTACAACAACGTTACTACAACATTATTTGTACAACAATTTCTACGTTTGTGGTATTTCCCAGGTCATCGCTCAACATTGCTACAACATTTCAAAATGCAACATAAGTATAGACCCTGCATAACTTGGATTTCGGACTGATTTGTAATGGTTTTTGATACTCTACACAAAAACGTGTTCAAGAAAATTGAGGACTTACAAGTTCGGTAATTTACAAGCTTATCGTTGTCAGTTTATCGTTGCCCACTACCGGAATGTACAACGAGTCGCATAAAATTACTGCAGCAAAAATTATCCGAAATTATGTTACGAATCAATCATTACACATTATGTCAATGAAACAAACAATGCAACATGTACAGGTATCGCGGGAGACACAACGGCGTTTGGCGCCACTACTCCACGCAACTCGCTGCTCGTCAACAAGCAAACCAAGACACCCAGAGTAAATAATAGTACAAAAACTGTTCAGAAAATCACAAATCCGCAATCAAGTATAATGTATGAAAATAAAATTTATCTTCGACGAAGCATAATTCTGAGTTATGTTCAATCGCCATATTATGAATTTTCAAACGATTTATCTACAGGTATATACCACCTCCTAAAACACACCATTGCAATATCGTCTATTAGGCATTCATTTTCAGTTTGACACCATAAAGCTGCTTCAGTAATTAGGTTCCAATAAACATTTCCAAAAACTAAACAGTAATCACTGCAATTACGGCATGCAGTACTTAATCTTACTTCGCTGTTGGCACATTTTTCTTCGCACATATTTTCTTCTTATCGTTACTCGCATAACTCGGTGCTGTACCTAAAATACCGCATATTTATCAATCTACCCAAACGATTTGTCGGCTGAAATGTATTAACCAAAAGAAAAAATTGTTTTTTCGTTTCCCTTGAAAATGTACAACGGGTCGCCCGAGATTAACTGCAGGACAGCAAAAAACTAAACTGAAATATACAACGCAGGTTTACCGACTAGCTAAGTGAAAACAGCTCGTGACCAAAAGGATGCACGTTTCGTGCCACTACTCTACATCACTCCTTGGTCGTCAAAGACACAAACGCCGGACAATACAATTACAGAAATTTCCACGAAAACTTGAAAATAATAAGCCTAACCTATGTATACTTTACAGTACCTTTACTTTATTAAAAATATAAAATTTTCTGGTCCGATAAGCATACTTCAACGCAACCACCACACTACCAACTTTCTTGATTTATTAAATGTAATTATTTTGCCTACTAACATTCATCATTCCAACACCTTTTGAAACTGATCTTTCTGCTGTAATATTCGAACCTTCGTAGGCTCGTAGCAGAACCATGCCGATAATTCAAAGACATTTTCCATTTTACGATGCATACGGAACAAGTACCGGTTGCAAAACACACGCGCAAGTTTAAACGGCCACACGACAGAACCATGATCCCTACTTTACCGCGCTTTTTGTCGTGTTTCTCATGTATGAGATTTCTCAGTAAGCTGCAATCGCGCACCATAGTCAGATTCATGGGAAAAAATAAATAATATGAAACATGTGACTGGCGATAAGTCCTGAGCATGTGCAAGAATCTGGTCAATACGGGCACGGTAACGGAAACCATATGCCAATGCACTGCGATGTTACACGATCTGGAAAGGTCACAGCCCATTGAGCCCAAAGAAAAAAACAAATCCAAAAACAATCCCATATCGATAATATTTAAGAAATATCGATATTTCTTAAATATTATCGATATGGATATCCAAGAAATCTAGAAGTATTCAGATTTCAGAAATACTTACACAAAACATGAAAAATTCAAGAAAAAATCATCGCCCCGCATCGACCTGAATTATCTCCATCGCAAAAACAAAACATTTCGAAACACAAAAAAGTTTTCAGATAAAAATTCTTTCATAGATCGAGTTAATCATGGTAAATCAAGCAGTAAAAAAGGCAGAAATTTCCATGAAAATCACCGAATCACCTGCCCGAATCAGCTGCTTCCACACTTTCTTTGTATTGGTTGCTGTTTTTCACGATTACAATTCATATATCACTCAAACTTTACACTTTTCTCATGAAATCGGCAGCTACTTTGCGGAGTGTATGTCAAGTTGTCAGAACCACACAGTTGTCAGGTATCTAAAAATAATAGAAAAACCATACCTTTTTCAAGCGTTCCTTCTTAATCAACCGCAAATTGGCCGCCAACTCCTCCAGTTCCCCCTCTTCCGCCGCCCCGCCCACTTTCTTCCGCTTTATCTGCTTGACCAGCCGTCTCTCCTTTTTCTCCAACTTTTTCGCCTTGGCAATGGAAAACGCCTCGATATGCTTCCTCTTCGTCGATTTCTTCCCCTCCACGTCCCCTTTCTCGATCTTCTCCTTCCTCTGCCGCTCCCGGGTTTTATCCTTATACGGAATGGCCGTTAAATCGATATCCGAGGAAAAAAAACTGGAGGTGTCGATTTCACGGAGTTCCGGCATTTTTGGCAGATTTAACAAGCCAAAGGCGGCTGCCAGACCGCAGAGATCGAGCTCCTTCACCCGGCAGATCAAAGAGCATTCGTGCTGAATATAGGCGCGGATGTAGGAGACGAAAGCCCGGATGGATTTGTTGTACATGTCACGGTCTTTACAGGCAGGGATTTCAGTTTTTTGCTGGATTTGGGGGAGGATTTCTCCGTTTCTACATAAATGCAAAGCATACAGTCAAAGAAGTCATAAAACGTCGTAACAACAGAAATACAGGCGATACACACGATGTTAAAAATATTTGGTATATAGTGAAAACATAAACAAAAACTAATCTTTTACCATTAAATATTTTCACCACTTTTGTGCTATTTTTAACAGCTACACTCCAGTACGGTCCCCTTTACTTCCAGTGCCACCACTCTACGATTTCATACGCTTCGTGCTAGTCCGGTCACTATGGCCTGCAGTACGCTTCTGGTTCCAGATTTTGATGAACACCTAAATCACTATTACACTGATAACTGCAGTCATTTGATCATTTTTTACGAGGTTTACGGCATCAACACCATCTCTCTTACCGTTTTGAAAGCTACTTCCAATCATTCTTACGCCGAAATGTAAGTCCGACATACCAGCATTCGAATTTCTCGAACTCTCAGATTGCGGTAAGGGCAACAACGACACCCGCTGATTCCGCTGTACAAACTCCACATAGGGCTCCTCATTGGGCAGCAAGTACAAGAGCGACTTCCCCTCGTGTCCCCCCATGCGCGCCGTCCGTCCACACCGATGCACATACACCGACGCCGATTTGGGCACATCATACTGGATGACCCAGTCGATATCCGGCCAGTCAATACCCCGCGCCACAAC